>RJWM01001434.1:101413-156433 GCA_004363535.1 Dasyprocta punctata | reverse complement strand
TCTACTGTAGGATTAACGTAGTAATTTTAGGGAAGAGACAAAAATTTAACAACCATAATATGGCAAAGGTGGTCCCAGGCAGAGGAAGTGAGTAGTAAGTTTTCAAGTTCTAAGATAAAAGAGTAGCATTTTTTCAAAATAACCTAAAAGCTAGATATTGTTTCTAGAAACATGTAGGGCAGTTCTACAATCTCTTGAAAGGAAAGTTTGAGGGGTAGGCAAAAGCTGAATCACACTGGACAGTGGTATAGGTTTGGATTGCACTCTAATAAGGGGGAAAAAAAAACCCTGCAAGACATGGAGCATGAAAAATAAAGACATAATATTATGGAATAATTTAAAATTACATATATAGTTATAAAATTAAAGCTTTATTTAACAATATGTGTATATATCAAACCAGTAATATTTCTAGAAGCCTCAAACTATGCTTAGTCTTAACTTATAGTCACCATGAAAGCTCTGTGTATACATTTGTCTTTTTTTATACAATAACTTAATTGTATACATAGGGAATAATGCTTTGCTACTGGCTCAGCTATATCAGTATTGACATTTATTTGCTCCTGGTCCTATGTTTATGTTATACTAAATAATGTTGCAATAAAATTGTTTGCCATATGTCCTTCTACTCTTGCATCTTCACTTTATTGATTAAATGAATAACAATGCTCTGTAAAGCCAAAAGACATAGAAAATATGAACTTTAATAAATTATGACAAATACTTTCCAAGTATTTCAAAGTAATTGTACAGAATTGTTGACAGTTCATAAGAGAGCCATTTCCTTATGCCCTTGCCAATATTAGATTCAATCAAATGTTTTGAAATTTTCCCAATCTCATGGGTGAACTTTGGGTTTTACTGATACTGTTGGTGCTGTTGTGATCATTATTTCATTTCTATCACCACTACTCATATTATGGACATCTTTGCATATTTGGCCATTACGATGACATCTATAAATTGACTGTTTTTATTGAATTATTTCTATGATTGTGTCACAGTATAGAAGTGATTTTAGGATGTCCTTGAACACTGGAGAAATTGCCCTTTTGCTTCTTATAGAAAACAGTTTCCTCACAACAAATCACTACTGGTATTTTTGTTGTTGTTGTTGTTGTTGTTTTTCAGAGAAAAAAGACACATATAAGAAAGACAAAAAGCAAAAGAGACGAACAACTAGAACAAATGCACAACAGTAACATTATAGGTTTACAAAACAGGATGATAGAAACTTGACAATGGTTGCAATATTGCGTATCGCCTTCAGAATAGTTGCTTACATTAACAGACATAGACATGTAAAATTGATCTAATCATATGAATATCAACTGTTCTTTCTCAATAACTAATACATTCAGCAGTATGTTCGTTTAAGTTATCGTTCATATACATATATACAGATTTATATCTTTTTCCTTTTCCCTTCCCTATTGTAACTGAATTTTCACTAATGCAACATTTCCGTAAAGGTGCTTTAGATTTCCATATACTAAAACTGTCAAAACAACCTTCCATTTTATAGAAAGTAGATTGAGAGTCAAGACTGCCTGCAAGGGCTGGAGATATAGCTCAACAGCACGGCATCTGCCTGGCAAGCAAGAGGTCCTGAGTTAGATTCCCAGTACCAACAACAACAACAAAAAAGACTGTATGCAAATAATTGAGCCATAAATATTTATCAGCCTTTGAAAATATGCACATGATTACCAGGTCTCATTTTAGTACAGCACTGACTGTTTTATGCCAATAACAGTCTGCCTGGATATTTTCCCATTTTCTAGGTTATGTACTTCTGTACATCTTCCTATTTGCTATTCATCTGGATCTGCTACAACCCATTAAAAGTAATGGTTAACTCACACAAAACTGAACACAATGCCAGTGATTCTTCTCTGAGAAAAACTTAAATCAGTTATTTCTAAAAGAAATGCTAATGATTTCTATGTAATAATCCAAAGGTTGGTATTTATTGCCTTCTATGACAATAGGTACTTTTGTGGCTTTTGATAGATTTATTTATGTATTGCTTTGATTAATCAATCCAATAAGTCTCACACATTCCAATTCTCCTTTGAATCACTACTGATACTTTATTCCTTCATTAATTTGAGTTGAATGACAGCTTCGAAAAAACTTCATTTTGTATTTCATGAAAGTCAGATTTTTAGCATTTTTTTCCTTGTAAATCTACTTTAATAGCCATTTGCTAAGCAAAAGATTTTGGTGATCTCAAATAGAATGCTTAAAAGAGAGAAAACTATATTTTGAAGGTAAAAAGTAAAAAGAACTAGATTTGAATGTGTTTGGCAGTTTGGGGAAGAGTCAGAATGAGGGAGAAAGAACACAATGAATAACTGGTGGGTTAGGGCACAAAGGGATGGGGCTCTGCCGATGAACCAAAGGCACTGCTTTCTCAACAGCAGAAAGAAGAGAGGGCTTAAACACTGGTAGAAAGAATTGAATTTAATGTCTTAATTTCTCCTTGATGTTTTCACATGAAATATGGGGTATGGTTATCTGAGGGTTGGTTTAAAGATAATGGCAGAAGTTTCAAGAAGAAAAATTCAATGTCATCTTAGATAGCATAAAGACATACTTTTCAGAAAAAAAATGCATCATGGTTTGAATAAGGTATTTGCTTATAATGATAAATGCATAAAGTTTTTTTGAGATATATTGTCTTTATCTCCTTTTTGCCTTTGACCAACTTCTCTGTCTTTATTAGGGAAGGTTTTCATTGCTCTTCTTTCCAAATCATGTCCCCTTTCCACCAAACTCTGTTTTTACTTTCTGTGTATGATGCATTAAAACTGTAAGTCCCATTAAAAGCCATGCAGCTGTCAAGTTTTCTCTGTACTATGCTACCATGGGGGGAAAAAAGTTCAGTTTTGAATGACCATAGATTTCAATTTTTTGCTGGGCCAAGACAGCCTGTAAGATATAAATAAATAGAAAGTCATGTCACATTGACCTTCTCTCTTACCTTAGAAAGTTTCGCAGCTTTTTAAAAGATCGGTACTTATCCTGCTCTGCTTCCCAAACTGAAATAAATATGTTTCTTGACAGTCTGACTTTTTTTCTGAGGCAGTACTCCATTTATCACTCTGCTCCTAGAGCACATTTTCCAAATCCTGACAGAAACATCCCTGAAGCCTTCAGAGGGGAAAAATAAACCCTCATCTCAGGCTTTGTAAATTACCACCAAGTATAGCCATGAATAAATGAGAATCAATCCCAATTCAGACTCTTGAAAGATCCAAAAGGAAAAAAAAAAAAAAAAACCGTAGCTTGTACTCCTTATGGTCATTGCTAGGCAGGGCTCAGAGCAGTGGAAATTAGGCAGGAAACAGAGAATACATTAAATATCCGCTTTTATACCATTTTTAGAAGAAGCTAATTATTGGAGATCTCTGAGTGGAATGGTATGAAGCTTGCGTGCCACCACTTCTCCTCAATCTGCTTCCTTCAAATTCTGTAAAACTTAGGGAGACAGGGAAATCAGGAAAAACTAAGCGTTTACATCACAACAGCAGGGCCAGCCTTGCCAGAAGAGTTTAGTTAAAAATGCACTCTGAGCGCCTGGGAGCAGTGAAGAAAAAGGCATTAGCCTTGATTGGTTTAGAAGACTGCTGACCTAACAACTGCTGTCCTGGAGAGAAAAGATGTGGGCTGGCTAATGCAGTGTTCATTGTGGAAATGAGAGCCCAAACCAGTCTGTGCAGGAATGAAAAGGGAACTGATACAAGTGCCTAAGGAATGTCTGGTTGCACTGAAATCATTCATTCACAAGTAATGGGATAGCTATGAACACATGCAAATAAATTCCCTATTCAAGGAAGACCATTACTGTCATAAAACAGTCAACATTGTACTGAAAGGAGACCTGGTACTTATTTGCATATTTTCAACTGCTGATAAATTCAAGGACTATCTTGGACTACACATCTAATAAAGCTAAATATATCCATAGGACTAATAAGATACTATATGAAGCTATGCAAAATGCAATATAACAGAAACCATAGTTGGGGTAGAAGAAAGACTGGGAGAGAAAAAGACATTTCCTAGAGATAGTGTTTTAGAAAAGAGGTGAGAAGTGGGACAAAATGAAAATTGGGCCTTGAGAAGGGACTTCCTAGAGAGGAAAACAAAAGATTCTAGGCAAAAGAATGCAGATGATAGGAAATGGCCCAAAGAGAGCACTGAAAGACACACTCAGGAAGTGGACGAGTGCGCCTGTGTGCATAGCTGGGCGCAGTGCAGGCTAACAGCATCACGGGGCTGAGGTTTATTCTGTGCCATGAACTATCCTGCGAGGATCTCGTAAATTTTGTTCAAAGAGTAGCCATACAAACAAATTCTTACAAGTAAATCTATTTAAAAACAGAGAATTAGCCGGGCGTGGTGGCACACGCCTTTAATCCCAGCACTCAGGAGGCTGAGGTAGGCGGAGCGTTGTGAGTTCAAGGCTGGCTTGGGCTACAACGTGAGCATGAGGCTGGCCTGAGCTACATAGTGTGACACTGCCTCAATAAAACTAGGGCTGGGAGTTTGGCTCAGTGGCTTAAGCACTTGTCTGGCAGGCGTGAGGCTGTGAGTTCAATCCCCCGTGCCACAAAAAAACAAAACAAAACAAACAAACAAAAAAACCCCAGAGAATTATGCTTAAATAAGTTGATCAAAATAACTCAACTAACATGACCAAAGTGATAAGGCCAAGAATTTAAGACAGGTATTTTCAAATCACTGTGCTAACAACTATGATAAGTAAAGGGGAATCTACAGATGTTTTGTTATTGTCTAAACATCCCACCAAAGTGGACCAAGAGTTTATTTGGAAGGGAAGGGGACCTATGTTAGGAAAGAGAACAGGAGAATATGGTCTTAGTTACTTTCTGGTACTGAGACACAACATCCAATGCCAGAAAATTAAAGGAGAAAGGTTCATTTGACTCACAATTTGTAGAAATTTCAGTCCATAGTATGCCAGATCCAAGGCAGAATGTCCTAATGGGTCTGGGGAGGAGGAGAGCTGCTCACCTTATGGGATTCAGGAAGCAGAGAGCAAAGGTGCCTCACAGGTCATACTCCAGCTGACTTAACTCTGCAGACAAGAGCCTCACTTTCTAACAGCAAGTCAGCTATAAACTCCCATAATCCAGTCAAATCCAAAAGTCCCACTTTGAACACATGAGACTTGTGGGGGAGGGTGCAGATACAAAACATGACAATGCTATAGGAAATTTGACAGTGAAGATCAAAAAAAAGGATCAAGCAAAGAATGGATCAAAAAGAGATGAGAAATGAAGAAGTGAACAGGCTGTAACTACAGCTGAGTGAAATTCAAAATTTTGAAACTGCCTATGATAAGCAGAAAAGAAAAACAAAGGGAAACAGAGAAATGGAGCGAAATTCAAGTGATGGAATTTGAGTCAGCTAAAACGAAAACCAGGAGGAGAATAGAAGAAAGTATCCCAAGATGACTGAGATCTGAATATGGGAGGGAGAGTTTAGAGAGACACTGACGTACTCATTTACAACACTATTTTGTAGGTAGGACATATTGTTTACATAGAGAAGTCTAGTAAGCTTACCAGCATGGTTCAAAAGTCCCTAAGATTCTTATTTAAACTGAATTCATTAGCTTCACAGAAATAATAGGAAGCCAAAGAAATCTCATCCCAGTTTGCTCTCCACTGGCTCAAAAATATCTCCTCTGCTTTAAATGCAGAAGTCTCCAGGTCATTCTTGACTCTAACATTTTTACTGAGATAGTCACATTCAGTCTGTCATGAGCACTTCATAAATATCACTAAAATTCATCTTTCTCAGCCATTACACTATTACTAGTATAAGCCAGGCTCAAATAACTCCTCATCTTTATTTTTACAAGGCTTCCAGAGTGGATAGTAACTTCCATCTGGCTGACGGACAATTCGTCTTATGCACTGTAGGTACTATAATCTCATCAAATGTACATTACATTATCTCATGTTCCTATGCCGCTTAAATCCCAATCATTGCCAGTGCTCTGAGGTCAAAGACAAAACAGCCTTGTACCATAGAACTCCTATTTAATCTGCTCCAGTCAGAAGGGACTTAGCTCTCCAGTTTCCCTTTCACTAATTTCTTTTTACATGCCTTACCTTCATTATATATCTAGTTAATACCAATGCAAACCTCACACTTCTACACTTACAATCAGATCTTCAAAAACCCATTTAAATCTTCTGGACTATATCAAATAATACTGTTAATTTAGAATATTTTAAGTGGGAGTTTCAATTTATTTGTTTTGTTACTAAATTTGTCTTTCTCACCTTTTCAATACCAACAATGCACACTTAAATCTCCTATGTCAGGCGTTAGTTTCAACCATCCCAATGAAATTTCCCTCCTTGGGATGAGCAAAAATCGCTCTTTCCAAAACTGTGGTCAATCCAGGGTCATCATGCTGATCCTAGAGACAATCGACCTATTTCAGTAGCACTTTCTTTTTGATACACTTGGTTATTTGCCTTCCTTGGTAGAGAGTCCTTCTAGCATTCTCCTACTGCTCATTCAATTACTTTTGCAGATTGCTCTACTTATTTTCTAACATAAAATACTGGCTCATAGGATATCACTGTACCTTCTAGGTCTATACGTACCTTCCGTATTTTATCTGCAACAAGTCCCCTTAATTTCAGTCTCATGTATACCGTATCTATTTAATATCACCACTTGAATACCCCCGCTTAGAAGCATTTCTTATTTAAGTTTATTTTAGTAGAAAAGAGTCATCATTAATTGTGATATATCAACTCGACTTGAGTACAAACTGCCCAGCAGATTAGTAAAGCAGTTCCGGGTGTATCTGTGGATGATTGACATAGAGTCCAGGAAACTGAGAGGGGAAGACCTGACCTGATGTGACTGGCATCGATCAGCAGGCTTGTAGCCTTCAAAGAATAAAACAGGAAAGAAGAAGGAAGTGTTTCTGTTTTTGAAGAACTCCGGTCTTCATCACTGCCTTTGCACAGTGGTCTCCAGTTTCTTTAGCTTCTAACACAGATATGCACTGGCAACCCAGTGAGCTCAGACCCATGCTTATCCCTGATCCTTCCGGTTTGCTAGCTTCCATTTACTGGGGCTGAGCAGCCACATACATGGCCACTGAGGATTCTTCAAGCTCTGATCTCAGACACGGCCATTGTGAATTCTTTCAGTGCTGATACTGTAACAAATCTATTGCATAATAATACATATATATTCAATTGATTATTTGCATTATGATACATTTTTAAGTATACATTTATTATTTTGATTTTGGCATAATTACACCTATATACTTGATTGTATAGTTATACCTATATATTCTACTGATTTTGTTGTGCTAAGGAACTCTAACACTAAGAATAAGGTATTTCAAAATAGCACTCATTCATCATCATTTTTACTTCTTCCCCTTATTTCCTTTTATGTAAAATTATATTAGATACTTAATCGTTATTTTCTCTCTCCTCTACAAAAACATGAGTTCTTGACTATAATATTGAATATTTAATTTCTCATGCTCAGAACTTGGTATCAAAGAGATGCTCAAAACATGTTCATTAAATTAGATAATAGGTAAGTAATTAATGCCAATCAGTCTCATTAAACTGAAAACTCACTGGGTACAGAAACTATTTATGTGTTTGACTAACATTGTTTTCCCAGAGCCTGTCAATTTGTTTTTATTAAATGCTTTTGACTGTTTCTAAAATATTCTTAGAGTAGAGCAGTTTCACTAAGAACAAAAGAGACTAAAGTTGCAACAAAGAATAAAGATACCCAAATTGGGGGCCAGGGGTACAGTTCAGTGGCACAGCACCTGCCTGACAAGCACAAGGGCCTCAGTTTGATTTCTGGTACCAAAAATATATACATCCAAAATAGCAAATTATAGGGCTAAAAGAATTGCCAATAGGCAAATGCATTTCATAACTAGAAAATTACTAATATGTTCAAGATCAATTTAAGTTTGGTCCATAATGACAGAAGATTACAATTAGCTATTTAAAGAACAGGAAGCAGAGACAGAGCCCCTAAAATTTAGTATGACATAGTATTATTTCTATCATGTAGGTTCCTTTAACTCCACACACAGGTGCTATACTGTCCTGTACCATTGCACCAAACCCCCTCACTTGTCCAGTTAAATGTTGTGCTTATTCTCTAACTCAAAATGTAAAAGGTTGGCCCTCTTCATTTTCATCTTTGTGCGAATAAGGAGCTACACATCTGAAAATAGCAAGATTTAATCATTGCTTAGATTACATTACATTTTGTCCAAGAGTTAGGAACAAAACACAAGGGAAATTATTTTATAAGGGAAATAAGAAAATAAAGTCATTGGTAGTCCCAAATGTAAACTGAAACTAGAATGGATGTAAAAGAATGAGTAATCTGGAAACAAGGCTTCTGAATTCTTCAAAATTTGTGCTGTCCATTCTCCTTCATTTTCATTTTTGTACGACGGATTCATATATCAAAAAACCCTGAGGGAAGAACATGGCTAAGAAGTTAGGTTTTAAATCTGGTTACATGTAAGTAGTGTTTGAACCTTGTTATTTAAATATTGAAATTGAGAAGTTAAAATGAGTAAGAGTCAGGTATTGCTTCCTGGCCTACCAGAATTGTTTAAAACTTAATGATTTTGAAAATATTAAAAAGATTATATAGCATGCACTTTGGTGAGTATGACATGGATAAAGAGAAACTCTAAAGAATTGCAGCAGCCAGAAAATGTTAATTATATTATGCATAAAACAGCAATACATCTATAAGACAATCCAGTGAGGATGTTCTTATTATTAACTCTGAGCGAGTCAAAATAGAAAAGCTGGTTCAGGTTCTAGCAATGCCAAGGATGAGGACCGTGACTCAGCTATGTTTGGAGTTCCCCTTGATTTACTGTCATACTAGGAAATAAGACTTAACAATAAACACAAGATTAAACATGCAAGTGAGGAGATTTTCCAGAGGCTTTGTTTTATTCCACACAAGGGCTTTTCCCAAATGCAGCACCACCAGCACCCTATGCAGTGCAAGGAATCTTCCTAAACAGCAAAGTACAGAATACGGGAGTTTGATTTTTTTATACCTATCTGGGTAGGAAGCCCTGGTGGCACTAACGGGCTAGTCCCTTTCATTTTGGGAAATTATGTTGCTCTAAAGAATCATGGTTTTGCATCTTATTCCTCAGTAGTTCATCAGCATCCACACTGCCAGTACCTTACCTGGAAGAAGACGGGAGTACAGACTAATATCAGAAGTCAGTGCTGCATTTAGGAAACTGGAACTGACAAATAGAACCACAGAGAATAATTGCTATCCCTTGGACAGTGACAAACCAACAATAGTTACTCATTGAGAAACACACACACACACACACACACACACACACACACACACAAGTCCTCTAAGAGGTAAATGAATTGTTTACACTCAATCTGTTTAGCAAATAAAGTACAATTAAAAGCATCATATACGAACACCCATGTTTATAGCAGCACCATTTGTAACAGCTAAATCTTGGAAACAACTTAAATGACCATCAACCAACAAACGGACAAAAAAGATGTGTTTTTATTTATACAATAGAGTACTACTCAGCCATAAAAGATAAACCTCAGACATTTATAGATAAATAGATGAAACTTTAGGCCATACTCTTAAGTGAAATAAATCACACACATATGTGTAAATATTGCATTGTCTTTCTGGTGTGAGAAACTGAAAGTGTAAATAAGAACCAAAATGCATAGTAGATATTGTGAAATAGGAAGCAATTGTTCAAAGGGAAGGGGGAATTACGAGGGGAGGGAGTGAAAGGGAAAAGAAAAATGAGAAAAAAGTTATAAAATGGAAACAAAGCTTTGTAAATAAGAAAGGAAAAAGGGATTGAATGGAGGAAGGGGAGTGGAAAAAAGAGGAACTAAGATATATTATGTACAGATACAAATATCTTATGATGAATGTGATCATTGTGCATATCTAAAATGTACCAATAAGCTTCATATAAAAAATCAACAAGGATACATGCTATATTGTATTTCAGGCAAACTGACTAGGTTTACTTTTTGGGGTCACAGATAAACTTACTCATATTACTTAGGTAAAATTACATAGAAAAAATATAAATTTAAAAGTTATTCCAGATACAATCTCAATCTATGATTTCTTGAAGCTTTGTAGTTTTAAATGGAAAATGTCCACTTGCAAAATAGTGTCCCACTGCTATACCCACTGCTATGGTTGAATCCAGCTAAGATAAGTCTTGATATAGACCATGCTTTCCTTCTAAAATGTCTTCGTTTACCTCACTAGGCAATTTGCTTCGACGAAAAGAAAGAGTGGGGGCGCCAGGTTTTAAGAAACCAAGAACTTGAATAAAGTACTGGTTACCCCTAAAACAAACCTGGAATCATGATTAAAAACTCTTATGAACATTTTTCACAGTTCCTATAGTAAGTATTTGATATGGTTGGGGGAAAAAAACTATGTTTTCTGTTCCTATTTCATATCATTGTTTAAATTAGATACCCTGAGAAAGTGACATAGCACAGGGCAAAAGCAGAGGAGGTAAACTTCTATTCTGTCCGCATGTGTGACCTCTTTAACCTTGTGTTTACTTGCTATGAGTTCTCAGAGACTTCATGCTTGTTCTTGTCAAATATTGAAAAGAATCCTCATCCTTTCCCTTCTCTTTATCCAGATTCTCACTCTGAATGCAGTAATCAATTCATAAAATGCCACAATTTTAAAAAATGACTGCATCTAACAGACTGCTAAAACTGTTGAAGCAAAGCTCTAATTTTTAAGCTTGGTTAAATTAAGAATATTCACATTCTCTCATCACTGGGTAATTTAATATTATCTTTAGGATGAGCAAATGTATTTCCTACTAAATACTTGGGGGGTATGCTAAGTGACAGCACTTGAGAAAGTGCAAATAATACTGATAAATGGGAAAAAGGAGATGAGAACGTTTCAGAGAAAGAAGGAAATGGTCACGAATCTCTTTAAGAGGGTAGACTAAAGGTCAAAACCATTGATGACCCAGAGACGTATTTTATAAAATAATTCATCACCTCCAATTTAAAACTTGCCGTTATCAGAGCTTACTTGTTAATTCAATGCTTTTTTATCTTGTGCCAGGTACCTGTTTGAAGATGTGAAAAAAAAAATAAAAATGCAAGACACAATAGAAGTGCAACTAAGGAGAAAAAGCAGTGCTGGCAATTAGGATGCTTTAAGCAGCCTGAGGTCAAAGGAACACAGGATCGAAGGAACAGTGTGGTGACAGACATTTTTGAAGATATAAAGGAAGGGTGCACTATGACTCTTGGAAAGTAAGACATACACGAAAAGTGAGGCTTAGTGAGATGTAAGGTTGAAGTATGAAGGATATTAATAATTTTAAAATTCAGATTCATGCGTATTCAATGCTTAAATGTCAGTACCAAAATCAAAAATAAATGATACAAAGAGGAAAAGGTTAAAATACTCACTTCCCTTTTTTCTTAAGGAAATTTGGAGTGGGTTGTCTGGCAGGGCGCTTTGAGAAGGCTGCTGTAGAGAGTGGGAAGGAGAGAAAATGTGGACAGTTAGCAGCATTACCTGGGTCAGAATGATATGGAAGATCACAAATTCATTATGGCACCCATTTTCATGGCTTTCTGATTTTCAATAGAATTCAATATCCCAAGTGAAAAAGGAAAGTAAGATTCCTCTGCTGAAAAGAACAAAGATTTTTCTTGATATAAAAAGGAATGAAAAGAGTTGAAAGAATTGAAGATTTGGGCAAGACAGTCATTTAAACTATATACTGACTAAATGAGTAAGTTGGATAATAAGGAAAAAGAGCAATGACTCATTGGAAGAAAATGAGTTATGGCAGGTACCGCGGTTTGGTAGGAATTAGGGAAGGCAATATGATTACTGCGTCGTGATTCTACAAGTGACAAGTTCCAGGAATACCAAGATTGGCAACGGAGCCATTAACCAATAATGAGCATCAAATGGAGAAAAACATCAGTGCTGGTAAGATGATTAAGGGATTCTGCCAAAGATAATCGACTTGCCAACCTATATTCTTAGACAAACCTAATGATGAAAGGAGATACAGTTAAGGGGATATTTCCTTCCTGCTTTTTAAATCTAGTTGAATAATAAAAGAGGAAGAGAGATGACAATAAATTGTAGATGGTAGTATTTTAAAAATCAAAGCCAATGAAAACAGTACAACTCTATTCTTGTCTTTGGATTGCAGGTTGTACTACCGCTGTTGGATTTCCACTGGTGTTTTCTATGCCACATCCCAAGTGGGTGAATAGAGTTACACATCGAGATAAACAGGTATCATTGAAAATTTTGAGATAATTATTCAAATAGAATGCCCCACATAATATTATGGACTCTGTTAAACAACAGAACTTGTCCAAAATTTCAAATCTTCTCCAATGTGCTCAAACTATTAAGTAAATTTCAATCCCTAATATATTCTCACCTTAGTGGTATAAAACCTGCACATCTCTCCAGAATGCTTCTTTCTCCCCAGCTTTCTTTACAGAGGGTGTTCTTCCTTGTCAACATGAACATCTGCCCCACACATACGGCTTAGATTTTATCCTCTCTCACTCTTGCATATCCATCAAACAGCCCTTTTCTTTTCTACAACATTGTTACTCTTCAAAAAAAAAAAAAACAAAAAAAACAAAAAAATTACTGTCTCAGAAAATTAACATCTTGTTCAAATCTCTATTATCATCCAGAAACAGCTCTTTCGTGAAATCCTCATAGATAAAACTTTCTGAGTGAGTCATTCTGCCTCGCTTTCCTGAACTCCTACTCACTCAACACATTTTCATCTGGGTTTCGCCCCCTCCCCATGACTTCACCAATACATCTTTAGCTGAGATCACCAATGCTCACCCTGTGTTCAAATGCAATTGATGTTTTTCAGTCCTCCTCTCAATTAACCTCTCAGCAACTACCAACAGAGACAATTACTTTGTCATTTTTACAGCACATTCTTTCCTGGCCTTTAGAATGCCATAGATTTCTGTTGCTGTGGTTTTTCTTCTCTATGACAATACACTTTAATTCTTTGCAAGCTTGTCTACTTCGATATACTCTAAAAATATGAGGATGCATGAAGATTTCTTCCTAAAATTATCTTCTTTTTTTTCACTCTAACTCTTCTTCCAGGGGTTCTGATGGGCACTGAAGGATTTCATTCCTTTTTATACAACTGAATCTTTCTATTTTGTTGTTCTCACTTCTTCCTTATATAGTTAACTGTTTACTCAAGAGCTATGCTTGGATAAATGAATGGAATATTGGCTTTCATGGGGGAAATAAAAAGAGTAATTAGATACATTTTAGAGGTCCTTATTTGAAAGAACACCTAGTCTTCTCCTAAGGCTCAATTCAGAGTCAAAATTTCCTGTCTAATAATAAATCTCTTGCTCTCATCTTCCATAACAACATGTGGCTAATTCTACCACTGCATACAGACTATCTAAGTGTCTACATCAATGCGCTTTCATTTGACTCCCAATTTAAGAGCTTCTTAGAACTACAGTCAGATTTTATTCATAATTTTCTTTCCAGAAACCACTGTCCTGATGTCTGATAGGTGCTCAAAATTTTTGAAAGACTAATTGAAAGTTAACAGCACACTACTTCTTAAAACATACTGTGGAGTTCTCAAAAACATGTTACTGCCTGTTCACAGAAGAGGGAATCCTGGAAATGATATAAATCTGTATATATGTATATGCAAGATAACTAAAACAAACACACTGCTGAATGTATTCGTTATTGATAAAGAACAATTAATACTCATATGATTAGATCAATTTTACGTGTCTATATCTATTAATGTAAACAACCATTTTGAAGATAACAATACACAATATTGCAACCATTGTCAAGTTTCTATCCTGTTTTGTAAACCTGTAATGTTACTGTTGTGTATTTACTCTAGTCGTTTGTCTCTTTTGCTTTTTGTCTTTCTTATATGTGTCTTTTTTTCTTAAATAAATAAACAAATAATTGACCTCATATCTCAAAAAAAAAAAAAGAAAGTCACAGAAGTTCGTACTTCATCTTATTCAGAGATTTCAACACATGAGTGCAGCCCAAAAGCTATAAGAAGTTCTTAAATTTAAAAAAAATGCTATTTAACTTTACTTCTTAAACAAGGGAAGAATTTTATCTTTCTTTTAACACATATAGTCCCGTCCTTCAAATGGTTTTCCTTTAATTCTTCCCATAGTTTTCATTTTAACTCATTGAAAACAGATGTTAAAAAAGCAGAGAGTAAGGTGCATTTGCTTTCTCCAGAATGCTTCTTGTTTATAAAATCCAGATGTTAAATCCTTCAATAGATCTCAGAATAAGACATTTGATCAATGTAACATTGCTGAAGTCTTGGCAAATACAAGATCAAATCTAATGGATTCCTTTTTACAAAGTTTCTAAAATCAAGAATAAAAGTATATTTATCTAACTAAAAAATAACAATATCACAACCACATTTATGCCATTCTTTTGTCATTTAAGTGCACTTATAAAAACTATATAGTTACCTAAGCACCAAGCATACCACCACTTAGTTACCTACAAGTAGCAAGTAGTTTAGATAGCAGAAGCACCAATAGGTCCAAAACAGAATTTCCCCCTGAAGCTCAAAAATCTACCACATCACTTTCAGAATATATTGGCTAGTAGAGTTTGGACAAACCACATCCAGAAGTAGCGAGCCTAGATAAAATAATAGCCCTCACTTGAAAGATTTTTGCAATATGCTTTCTTTGCTGTGTGACAGGGAAGGAACCTCTATTGCCAAATAGAAATATTTAACATATGCTGTGGCGAGCAACATTATGTAACAATAGAGTGCTCATCTTGGTAACCAGAACTCTTATTAAGAACAACACCATAGCGAAGTGACTCATCAGCCTGTGTGCTCTTTCTCGATTCTAGTAATTTGGGACAAGTGTGGGGAAGTTGCAAGTCGTTGATGTGCAGTGCAAAATGACAGGCAAGAGAAGTTACTAAGCAACATTAAGCGCTTACATTTTTCTAATCTTTAAAAGGAGCCCAAAGCTGAATAATCCTTTAGTATAAAGGGAAAGGGAAAAGCAACATAGGAATCATGCTTTTGACTGAATGGAAATGTTTTGCTCAATAATTCTGAAATTCTGATTCACCATGAACTCATCTATCCTGGTCATAAGCGTTACTTCAGGTGTAGAATCCTTTGAAGTCACTCTTACCCACACACTTGCCATTGTCACTCACGTATACCAGGTCTACAATGAAAACCATGAGTTGGGGGAGTGGTCCCAATGAGACTGGAAACCAGCCTTTTTCCAGGTAACTCGGTATCAGCTTTTTGTTTGTTTCTCAGCGCTGTTACAACACAAGGAGCAACAGTGACAAGAAATCGTGTAACTGTTCCCTCGCTAAGGTGCATTTGCTTTGCTATATCTCTTTCACCGAAGGGCTGCGATTAGTACGGTAGTGCCTTGTTCATTATCACTACTCAGCCTTCCCTGATCCTGGCACGGAGCTTCACAGAGTACCCGGCCAATGACCCAGGTGTGAAATAGGATGCAGGGTCTTGGCTGTAAGCAGTTCTGTCTCTTAAGTGATAGTCTTAATATCTCCAACGGAGCGAACGTTAAGGTTTCCAGAAAGAGCTGAATATTATATATAATTTCCAAAACACACCAGGAAAAGCATGACAAGCAAAAATTCCTCACTCTATTTTTTTTTTCTTTAACCAAAAAAGGGATTCCTTGGTGAAAAGCCAAGAAAGGAACACTGCCTTTATATTCCTGTATCAGCAAAACAAGTTGCTGAGTAATCTACAAACTCATCTTTTCTGCTTGAAGTTGTTTTCAGGTCAAGTATCCAGTAATTCTTTCCCACAGCTCTTCTATTTCTTCCTTTTTTCTGGCTCATGTAACTCAAAGGGAACTGATCTGGGTAATAATGGCTTTCCTCATAAGAGGTCACATTTTCTCAGTACGCTTAGCTACAAAGAGAGACTAGTCAAGATAGGCCAAAGCAGAATATGATTTGATATATCAAATGGAATGCAACTCTGTGTTTTAAGAATGCAAAAGGAAGAAAAGAGAACTCTCATCATGCCTTTAGGTAACAGGAAAGTAATAAAAATTTCTGAGGATTAATACTGTGCCAGTCACTGCCCTGGGTAAGTTATATGTTTTCTAATTTATCCATGTTAAAAGTTACCATTTTTTGGTGACTCAGTAAAAATCTTTTGGGCAGCCAGAGATATAGCTCAGCAGCACAGTACCTGTCCAGTGCATGCAAGGTCCTAAGTTCAATTTCCACTACCAAAAAAAAAAAGTCTTTTGGCCAAAACTGGTATGTAATGGACATTATAAGAAGAGAGTCTATAGTGGTATTTAATGCATTTTATGAGTCTCATTAGCTGTTTCTATTTATATAAAACTAAATTACACACTTTCAAAATTTTGGTTTTGTTTAGGTATTTCTTATTACTGATACTTTATCTGAGACATTCCAAGTAAATTGGAAATAATAACAAATATTTTCAGTTTTTATGATGTTCATTTTCTTCTAAAGCTGTTAGATACATGATTAAAGCATGTATCTATGAAATGGATTCTACTTTCATTAACTCTGCTTCCCAAGAAGAAATCTAAACTGCAGAATTTAAATCACTTGCTCAGCGTCAACCAAGTAGTAATGATTTGAACCCAAGAAATCTAAGTATGAAGACCAAATCTTCACTCCCATATCTAAGAAAGAAATTATGACATTCAAGTAAATCTCCTTGCCTAAGTGCAGTTGATTTCTTCACACCATTATCCATAAATTCATTTCCTCCTGAACATTCAAATCATATGACTCTTCAAAGGAAAAGAAAACATAAACCAAGGGCCAGGTGTCTCACCAGGGTAACATTATCCTCAGTAATCATTACTTTCACCAACATTATTCTGTTGGTGAAAATTCAAATATATTTTAAATAGTTCCCACACTTTGCTGACCATCTTTGCCCCCTCTGATTATAATTCTTTGGCGACTGATTCATGTGGATTACCAAGAATAAAATATAATAATCTGAGCTAAAATTTTCCTTTAAAATGTATTGCAGGGCCTGAGGATATAGCTCAATAGCACAGTGCCTGCCTGGCAAAAGTGAAGTCGTGAGTTCTATCCCCGGTACCAAAAACAAGGAAAAAAAAGGAACTGCATTTAGAAAGTCATATCTTATATCTAGTCACTATTGTTACAATAGTTAAATATTCACTGAAAAATTTATGAAATCATTACAAATAAAATTTAAACTATTGCATAAATAGAAAATGTGTCTTTAGGGGAAGGAGACTGAGGATTGTTTCCCCTCCCCCCCACTAGTAATCATTAACTCATTCTTCTTTAGTAGTGCTGAAGAACCTCATGTGGGCTTTCAGAAATGATTCTCCATTTGTTAAATATAATTGAATTCAATTTTCTGAGCTATTTCTGATCAAAGGAAGACTTCAAATAACAAATAAAAGCATTGTATCACAGCTTCATACTACTGTCCTATAAGAATAGAACCACTTTGATGAACCTCTTATACTAATATTTGCTTTTATTTTCTCTCTAACAATGTTAATTACTTAACACAAAAATTTAGATATAAATAAAAATGTCTATTTTGTCATCTAGAAATAAATTCCATCTGTCATATGCCAAAAGCCATTCCTATATTCTAAATGTGTTACACTGCTTGACCAGCCCTAATTCAAAAATTTGAAATTAGAAATGCCTCCAAATCAGAACCTAATGAGTATGGATTTGACACCCCAAATAAAATACCTCACTCCTGACCTTATGTGAGAGATCACAGTCAAAACACAGGCACTCTAAATTACTTTGTAATGTTACCTTCAGGCTATTCGCATGAAGCAAATGTGAAACAAATAAACTCCATATATAGACATGGCTCTCTTCCCCAAGCTATCTCATTATGTATATGCAAACATTCCAAAATTTAAAACAAATCCCAAACCAGAGGCATTTCTGGTGACAAGCATTTTGAATGAGGTATACTTAACCAGAACTACATGGGGTACTAAATGAGTTTTGAGTAATTTATACCAATCATAAGTTCTACCTGCTAAAATATACTCTGGCTCTTACCTTCTACATTAAAAGAAAATGTTCTGGTGTTTTTAGGGTAGAGGTTAAATACTGCGACAGTGGATCTCCCTATCTCTTCAGGAGATAAAATTAGAGTGCTTAATCCAATCATTTAAGAGTATTTATTTACTGAGCTTTAATGCTTTTTTAGATGTTATACTAAGCACTGGAGTTCTGTAGATAAATAAGTCTTAGTTTCCTTCTTCAATGCAGAAGCCAGATGATTTCAATCATCTGTAGCATATTCAATAATAAATATAAGCACAGACAATTCAGTGGTACCACAGGCAGGTAGACCAATTGTAGAATCCAAATAGAATCCTCAAAGTGTAATGACACATTAGTGTGCCATAACACCAGAGGAGTGTGGATGGTAAGAAATAAATTCTAGAAAGGCAACTCTAAGAAGAGACAAAGGAGGTGCAAGGTAGCATAAGCCACAGAGGCTCATAAGCCAGTGACAGTGAACAGTAGACTTAGAACATTTTAGTTGAAAGTATGGTCTATAGAACCAGACTGTTGGATGGAAGCCCCAGCTCTACTTCTGCCAGTTTGAAACTAGGAAAAAAATTGCTTGACATAGTTATTGTGTCTTCAGTTTGTCCTTTTATCAAATAGGAAAGAAAATACTAGCAAGATAACCTATAAGGGTACTGTCAAGACTAAATGTGCAAGATGCTTGTAAGAGTAACTGGGCATATATTACACACTCAACAAACTTGCTACCATTATTTTAAACTGAAAGAGCATGGGAGCTAATGGGAAAGAAAGTCAATTTTAATACTACATTTTAAATCAGCTTTAGAACTCTGTTCCTGACCCCAATGTGAAATAACAAAAAGACAAGGGAATGCATCAAAGCCAACATGTGAACGGACTTGCAAAGCTCCAACCCCATGTATGCATCTGACAGTACTTCAGTAGTATTAGCTTTGGCTAGGGGGCATATTTATTGATTTTCTGATTTTGAAGGTAACAGCTGTTCCAGTCCTTGCATCTATAATGGTTGGCATATTGCCAATCAGAAATTACCGAGTCAAGGACATTGTATTTCAAATTTACAATGCAACACCAGCTCCCTATTAAAGACAAACTCTTCATTTCAAATTGTTGACTCAGATAATCCTTAAAAAAGAATTTCAGCTGTTTAAATTTAGGCGTACTGAGAAAGATCAATCCTAAAATATTACTTGGCTCTAAGCCTATAACATTTTCCCTTTATTCCTTCTTAGTGTTTGTTGTCTTTTGTGACAAGGAGACCAGTAACAGTAATCATGTTAGCCTCTGTTGCTCTTCACATTTTACCTACATGAACCATTTTGCTTTTATTTTCACTAAAGGCAGTCTTCTGCTTCCTGACAAATTTCCAGGGGACAAATATGCAAGAACCAGTGGTCTTTCTGGCAGTGTTTTGTCTCCCTGGTCATCATCTGGACTCCTCCCCAACCCACTTTCCTTTGAACCATAAATTTTTTTTCTGCTTTGCAAAAATACAAAAGGGTAATCTGAAGATAAGCTTCATTTGGACAATCAAACCTTAGGACTACCTGAAGACACGTTTACCGCGCTACTTAAAGAGATCATTCGAGGATGGGTCTTTAAAGTTCTTCATCTCATACATGGACTAAACCATTTTTTATTTCTTTAACATCCCTTAGGCTGGATTCTGGAAGTATCTTAATACTATCTCCTACCATGTCATCTTTTTATTTTCCTTTAACCTCTCTCACCCTGCTTTGGTTTTAGATCTTCCAACTTCTTCTTTTTTTTTTTTTTTTATTAACTCTATCATCTTTCTTCCTGACAATGCTCCCATCTTCATTTCCACAGTTTGTGAAGTCAAAGCAGAAATGAAATTGGAATGATGACTATGCCAAGTTTAGAGGTGGTGGTCCATTTAAGTCCCAGATTTGGTGGTTGCAATCTTGGGTATGGCAGAGCGGGGAGATCTCTGTTACCTGGCATGATTTCTCAAGTACTCATCACCAATTGCATCTAGGGAATGATTTGCTTATACTTCCTGACACATAGCAGAGTACCATTTTAATAGAGTAGACAGGAAAGTGATTAGGGGAATTAGTCACATGGGTGTCTAATTCTAGCCTATCACATACCAAACAAGTCGCTTTCTGCAGCTTTTTAATTCTCCGTGGAATTGAGTTTGCTTTCAGTGGAAGAGAATGCAGTCTGCTAAAGTTGTTGTAACATAAAAAAAAAAAAAAAAGTCATACTCAAACCACTAGACCTACTACCTGAATTACTGTGCCCACAGCAATTGCCATACACATTCATTGAATGTCCAAATCATATATGGAAATAATTCAGGAAGCTCTTGAGGAGTTGAACTTACTTAACCATTAGTAGCAAATGGGGAACAAATGCGTGCAACTCTTACTTGACATTATTTTACGTTGATGTTTTAGGCAAGAGAGAAAAGTCTAAAGAAGGGAGAGAGGCAGTAGGAAGAGGCCTGTTCACAATGTTGCCTGAAGTATCATCTGGGCCACTGCTCCTGGGAAAAAAAGGTATTACTCTTAAGAGACTTCTGTAACAGTGTCATGCATATATATAAATGCAGCTCTGCTCCTAAGGACAGCCATGAGCAGAAACTTCCAGGAAAGCATAATTTTAAAATGTTATTTCAATTCTAGATATCACCATAGTCATTACTGATAGACAAAATTACAATTCGGGACTGACAGCTACGTTTGATTTGTCAAGCCACAAGTCTTCTTTCAGTGGTGGGTGAGGAAAACCATGAGATACAGGATACTTTCCTAGCTCAGAGATTGTCCCAACCTTACCAATACTTTAATTATGAAAATAATTGTTTTATTTTAAAAAAATTGTTTTGCCAATTGCTTTTTCAGACATAATTTGAGCTTTGTTTACCAGTAGGATAGGAAAGTGTGATGCAAAAGAATGTCTTTAAGTTTCTATCTTTAAAGAAATTTGATAAATTTCTATCAGTACACTTAGCTGGATTTTCCTATTCCATAGCGAAATATTTGAGCTTCAAGTCATAGTCCATTTTAGAGTAACACAAAAATGCTTGAAAACTCACTCCAACTTATATTTTTAGTTTTTATGTAAATGTTTCCTTTGCTTTTTTAATGTTGTTAAAATTTGTAACCACCCTTTCATATGCACTGTCCAAGTATTCTCCTAGATATTTTACTCAGGAATTCATAAAGTCACCTGTATAGTTTATGTATAGAGAAATTTGGCCCACAGAAGAGATTGCCTATATCAAATTAATTATTCCAACAAAATGCCAAAAATTGTAATCAAGCCTTTATATTTTAGAATTATGTAATATGAGTAGTTAATTAGACAAAACAATTCAAGTTACATCCTGAACATGCTTTATTTTTAGTAATGTAATGAAGATTAGATAAATTAGAGAAACAGTAATATAATTTAAAACAAATAATAGGATAAGAGTGACCCTTAATTTCCTCATTTGTCTTGACAGAAGGCTTCAGAATTACTTTTGCATTTCACAAAAGTCATTTGAAAAGTTTCAAGTTACCTCTTCTTATAGAGTTATGCTAGCCTATGAAAGTGCTGAGTATAGAAATCTAGATCCTGTTTTACTTAACTTTTGTTCTCACAATAATCTTTCTTAAAGAAAAATATAATGATACGGTGATTTCTCCAATGATCTTCCAACTAAGTCTAGCATTTTTGTGTCCATAACCTTCCTACTCTCTCTCTCTCTTTTTCTTTCTTTCTTTCTTTCTTTCTTTCATTCTTTCTTTCTTTCTTTCTTTCTTTCTTTGGTTTTTCATTAAAAACCAAACAAAGCAAAACAATACAACAGTAGCAGCAAAAACCCTGGTCTTTGTGGAAGGACCTGACTAGATAGACCAGCATCTGTTGATTAATTATTCCTACTTTCTCTTTTAGAAAAAGACCTTTAGTATTCTGCCTGTGTTCATGTATATTTGGTCATTTGTTTCACAGTGAGCTGGCCCTTTGCTGACCTATTTTTAGAAGAGTTGGTTATCTGCAATTTGAACAACCAGTTGAAGTTGTTTTTTTAAAAGTTTGTTAAGCTTTCATGTTGGGCCAGTGAGCATAGTGCTGCTTCGTTTCCAAGTATAAAGCCGTCTATGTAAAAATCACCACTTTGAAATTACCAGGAAGACACAGTTTGGCAAGTGGAGGGGTTTACTGCCTCGGTAAGGAGCTGAGGAAATGCTCCATCCCACACACTAGAGAGTATTTAAATGTTTATCATATCCTCAGCGTCAACTGGGCTGTCGCCTAGCAGCTATCTAGAGACAGAGTTCACATTTCATTTGATTTCAATGAGGTAAATCAATGACATTTTGTTTTGTCGCTGCTTGTTTATTTTACACATTAGGAAATAAATCTGAAGTGAAACTTGTAATGGCAATTAAGTAGGGCATTTGAAATTCTAACCCAGCCTCATGATTTTTTTTTTTTTTTTTAAATAAGCAAGCTGCCATCTCATCAGTAACTTTCAAGAGACCGCTCTGGCAATAAATCTAGCACACATTTATCAGTATTTTCACCCAAAATCACAGTGGACTGGACACTTTCTGCAGAGGTAACTAACCAAAGGTATCCAGCAGTAAAAAAAAAAAAAAAAAGCAACAACAACAACAACAACAACAACAACAAAATGGGACACCAGGATTGTAACATAACCAGCACTGAAGTCTGCGAGCCGAACCAATTTCACGTTTCACGCAAAATCCAAAGCCAGGCTCTCCTAACTTTGCTCTCAGTGCCTTCGCAGCCTCCCCTCCCCCGCACACAGCCCGAAGCCGCTCGGATCCCGGCCGAGCGGAGCTGAACTCACTGCAGTGCGCTGCGGGCCAGCGAGGCGCGTCCGAGGCCAGGGCGACAGCGAGAGCGCCTGCTTCTCCGGAGAGGACCGGCCCGCGGCTCGCGGACCCTCGGTTCTCACGCACGCCCGCTGCTCGCTGCTCGGCCGGGGCTCCGCGCAACCCAGCCCGGCTTCCCAGGAGCCGAGGATCGCGAACTCCGCTCACAGCATCCTCCTCCCCACGGCCGCCCCGTTCCTTCCCCAAGGCTCAGCCCCTTGGAACTGGCGCCGGGGAGGTGGAAATGACTTCCAGGAGACACCTCAGGCTGCCCGCAGCCCCCAAACCCCTGATCATCTGCAACTCAAAAACAGCGGAGGATGCAAGTCAGTTTCGGCTTCTCCTCATTCCCCAAGTCTCACTCCTCCCCGGCACCTCCTCCTCTTCCACCGCGGCCACCCCCGGTGTTCCGGGCTCCCCCTCAAGCTAGGTAGCACAGAGGAGCTTGCATTCTCCACCAATAAACACCCAGGAGTAACCCGAATTGCTCATCAACGCAAATACCTGTTGTCCATAACTACCGCTCTGCTTTCACCTCTCGGAGTCCTTGATTTGCATGGAGACGCGTGGAGATTGGAAGTCTGGGCAGTGCGTGTGTGTGTGTGTGTGTGTGTGTGTGTGTGTGTGTATGTGTCTGTCTGTCTCGAGGAGGAGACGATCTGCGAGGCTGCAAGCTACAGCCCTGCCTGGCTCTGGCTGCCGCCGCTGTTGCTACTATTGCTGTTGGAGCCCGGGTAGAATGAGACAGGGAGACAGGGCTGGCTTCACAGCTGTTTAACTGCTGGCTGAGTTATGACGGCGGGCGGGGACACTGTGCAGGTATGAGCGGCTGCGAATGAGACTTTAAACTGGATTCACCGCCACTGCTACCGTGCAGGGTGTGTTTTCTCTCCACCAAGACAGCGGACATCCCTCTCCCCGCTTTCTAACCCTGCGGTCTTTAGTGGTCATTCATTGTTCAGCCACCACCTGCCTAACCCACTTCAACCAATTGCAGCAGCTGCACACTCTGTTGCTGCATTCCGACTTGGCGATTCGGGAGCGGGTAACGGGAGGATGCATGAGGATAAAGTAGAAAAGCAGTTGGGTATAAAGAGGGAAGGTGTATGTGTATGCAACCAATCAGGGCACAGGTGAAGATGATGATGTTTGAGCCACGTGTGCAAAATAATGCATTGGGTAATAAAAAGGCATGCTAGTCAATAACCAAGTTATTTTATAGAATGTGTGAAAAATCTAACATTAAAGACAATGTCTGCTGGCCCAAATGCAGGTTATCGCACACATGTGTTCCTTAGTAGTTTTCAGTTTACTCAGGGTCCCCTCTGTGATCTCAGTGTTTTACTATCACTCTATCAAGCTACAGATTCTGATGGAAACTGGTTACCCTTGTGCAAGGACTCACTTTCTCTCTGCTTATTAGGGACTCATCCTCGGGCCCTCATTTATCTCCAACATAATCTCAGGCAAGGTGATACCACAATTTGGAAGTTAAAGACATTCTCAATCCCCCAGGGATCCAACGCTAGAATGCATCTTGATGCCTAAAATCATTTGGTTCAGCAAGATTTGTCTTCATGTTCTTGTTCTGTTAAAAAAAGGGGTAATCATGAATAACCCCTACCAAACACACACACACACACACACACACACACACACACACACAGATTAACACTACTATTAATCTACTTTCAGTCCTCATTTGTCCGAGCTAAAAATAAACTTATTTCTTTTTTATATTGCTTGTAGTATATACCTTTAATTATTTCAAACTTGCTCTGAGTACTTTTCATGTTTGCTATGTATTTGCCCAGTTGTGAGGGTTTGTGTAATCAGGGGTAAATTAGAAGGGAACCCAGAAAGAAGGAAGCCCCTGGGAAAATAACAAAACCCAAAATCAAGACACGAACCAAGAAAGATAAAACAATACTTCTTTTCTGGTTTATTTTTATAAAAATTACTTCCTTTAGCAAATCAAAGACCAGCTAATGAACAAAGTGTTACCAATTATTAGATACATATCTCTTCACCAAAATCAACTTAAGTATAATAGCAACAGAAAACATTATGTTAATATTATATTTTAAAAATCATCCAGTGGTGGGGCTGAGGGTTTAGCTCAGTGGCACAAGCGCCTGCCTGGCAAGTGTGAGTTTGATCCCTGGTACCAAAAAAAAAAAAAAAAAAAAAAATCTTCCAATGGCTTAAGTGCAAAGCTTATCCAGAATTTTGAAAATGTCAAAATGCTAATAAAACCTGATGTCACATTATTTTTGCATTTTCATGCTTTGTGTATTAAATAACTACTATATAAAACAACAGTTCTAAAAATATGAAGAGTAACTTCCTGTTTTTATATGTGTTTGCATGTCAATGTAGAGAAGAGAAGTAGCATTCACTATTTAGAAACAGATTCTAATATGGAAAGCCAACTCAGTCCACAGATGGTTTAATTTTATTCTGTCCCTCAGACTTGTCACTTAATAATTTTTTTCAGGATCTGATATTCAATAGCTTAGTTTTAGTTCTCCTTAACATTATTCCTAATATTTTGCATTTCAAATATATTTAAAAAGAGCCCTTAAACATTCTTCATAGACTTGATTTATTGTTTTTTTTTTAATTACAAATAAACAAGCGTCTAAAATCTTACCTGCATAGTGAGGAAATACCACAAGATACTGAAATATTTGGTAATGAGTAACACTAGTTAGGAAGTTTTTAAATTACTTACATCATTCTTGAAATTTAAGGTGAGACAGTTTTCTTGAGAAAATGACAAGATGTAGTAACAAAGAAAATCAGTTGAGGACCGATGAATAATTCTTAATTCCTGACCCTCAGAACTCAGAAACTTATAATTTGTGAGAAATTTTACAGATCACTGCTTTACAATCCCCTGTCCATTTCTCTAAAATGTTTCTCTGGATTTATAAACTTCATGAGGATTTTCGTGCAATTAATCTAACAACATAGTTATAGAAAATGAATGTGCTCTAACCACATGCATTAATAAAACAAATCATTCGCTTATGAAAATACAGAAATACATCATGATAATTTTCATCTAAATCTCATTCATAATGAAAATTTATTTTTCCAAAGTGATTAATTAGTAATATTCTTTTACAGAAGGTTTGTAAGATCTACCATGGCAGAAGCCAAGGTCTGTACAGTTCATTCATGTAGCTCCACCATCTAGCAAATGGTTTAAAACATGCCATGTACAAAATAAGTGGTTTTTTAACCAAAGAGTGAGTGAAGGAAATAATCTATGGGTCCAGGAAATTGAGAAGATAAATTATCTGGGATTAAAGGTGTCTAAATCCTTCCTATTTTTTTCCCTGATGTTAAATAATTGTGGCATATTAAGGAAGTGACTCACTTTTCATGGTTCCTAAGTATCCTTTCTGGTCTGTCACTCACAAACCTCACAAAACTGCACAAGAAGTATCCATATTATGCCAAAATGGATTTTTACTCTCCAAATGTAGTCAATAAAATTCTCTAGAATCTCATTTCCTGACAATTTTACAAACCAGAAACATAAAGGGTTTATTTAATCTTTGGGAAATGTAGCGTTCCGTTTGCAGTCTTTTACCTTTCAAGTCTGTACCTAATTTTATGGGTACTACATTACAAATTTAAAGAAAATAGGTTAGTACACACAATGTATGTGTGTGAGTTCCTATAATGCTAGAGATAGACACTGACTTTTTGTTTCTCTTAATAAGATAATTGTTAAATAAACAAGCAAAGAAAAAAATAAACGAGAAGAAATGACTTATATCACTATTTTTAGTACATACGAATCTATTTTGATCACATCCCTTGATGTAAACTGATGGTTGAAATCTTCTTGTCATGTTAATTATATCCAAAACATTTACTGAACATCAATCATATGCAAAGTATTGGAGACAGAAACATGGCTCAGTTAATCATAGCACCTGCTTTTTAAAGAAAATAATGCCTCAAAAACAAATGTATCCTTACCTTTTATTTGAAATACCTGAGTATTTCATGTTTTAGAACAATTGAGTCATTGAAATTTATACACATATGATTTAATTCAATGGATCTTGACTTTAGAGAGGAGAGCATCTTTCTAAGTGCAACTGACTGTCATATAGGAACCTTCCCTCTGGATTCAAATCTATGAATCACTAGATGTAAGTTGGAAGGATATGGGAGACTCAGAAAAGTCATGATTTTAT
This sequence comes from Dasyprocta punctata, assembly GCA_004363535.1. Taxonomy (NCBI): domain Eukaryota; kingdom Metazoa; phylum Chordata; class Mammalia; order Rodentia; family Dasyproctidae; genus Dasyprocta; species Dasyprocta punctata. The sequence goes on along the minus strand of RJWM01001434.1, from coordinate 129,132 downwards.
TGAACCTTCTTAAAAAAAAGTAATGTTCATAAAATATTGCATTTGGATAGGCCCTTAGACCTCATGTAATTCAATTCTTGTATTTACAATAGAGGGAATTGACCAAAGAGATCACTGTAGTTTTTTTGCTAGGAAGGCTGTTAGAGCAGTTTTTTCACTGGACTCTGGCATTGCTTGTAGCAGACACATTTCAATTTCCAGCTCTCTTAATGGCTAGCTGTATGACCTTGTACAAATTTTCTCCCGCATATACTGGATGATTATACAACGGTTGAGAGAACCATTGAATCATGTGAAGCACACAGAAGGGTGCGTGGCAGAGCTCCTCATATGCCTGTGTATGCACATGAACACACTCGTGAGCAAACACACACACACATACACACCCTGAAAGAGAAGATTTTATGACTAGTGCATCTTCTTTTCATTGAAACCATCATTTCTGAAGTTACTGTTTAAGTACATAACTTATGAATTAATATTCATTACTTATCTATAAGTAAAGTTATATCTCAGTGAAGATGGCAGAATATATATGCTTTATTTAGGGGTAGTAAGCATATCACTGAACTGGGAGGCAACTGTTAAATCTGGGAGCGAGAAGGCTTGTTCTTCCAAAAAAAAAAAAAAATAACTGGTGGTGTAAAGCAGTCTGATTGAGCAATGGTAAATCACACAAGTTAGTGAGAAACCTGTTCATTTCTTTTCAGGCACCTACAACATGTGAATTCCCAAGCTAAATACATAATTAAGAAACACAGAATTACAGAAAATGTAACAAAAAATGATTAAAAGTACAAAATAGGAAACCTATGACAGAGAAATTGTAGTTTTTGCAATTGGAGATTCATATGAGAAATTAGCAGACTGTAATAGAGCCCAGCCATTTATTTGGCTGTCTTAGTGATGGATGCATAGTACGCTATAATTGATTTAGCAATGGTATTCCACACAGAGTTCCTGAAAGTGCCCACATTTTATATTGCATGACCTCACTTTATTATGTAGACCAATGGTTTACAAAAAGACAAGGCACACATATTCTATGGTGAATTTTTTTTTTATCTAAAAAAGCAAGAAAGGTATTTTTAACAATGACCTCTTCTATGCTTGCTCTAATTCTTTAAGGGTATTCTTCAGCTCTCCCTCACAGCCTGCAAACACATTCTGTGTTTGTCTCTATACTGGATTTACAGGACAAAGTATATTCAACTGTGCAAAAAGAAGGCACTAAAAAGATTTTTCAATTCCATTGACATGGAATAGATCAAATAATCACAGTTAAAATCACAGTTTTAAATAGAAATAATCACAGTTTAAATCACAGTTTTAAATAGAAAAGATAATCTGTATTCAATACCTAAATCTTTTAAAGACCATCCATGAATTTCAAGGAAATTGATACAGAAGGTTTAAGCAACTGAAATGATTAAATCTAGTTTATATTTTATAGTACAAGAATACTTTAAGATAAAATGCCAATAGAAGGGGGCTTTGTTGTTGATGTTGCTGCTGCTGCTGTATTTTATACACATGATTTAACCTTCAGGAAGATTTTACTAAATTGCAATTTTGATTTCTGTAACTTTCAGAAAGGACAGAAACCTGAAAACAAGTCTGTACAAAACTGCAACTGTAATGATAGCTGCCTGCACTGTCCATTAAAAATGGAAATACACATAGATTAGGTTTAGAGACGGATTTAATGGAGAAGTTTTTTGAATAGACACATGAAATACGATGCAGAAAATTCACAATCCTTAACCTCACTGTTGTAAAATCAGTTCCTGTGTGGTATTTGTCTTTGAAGCTAGTTTTAGAAACTAAAGATGCATTTTTCCATTGACCTTCTCAGTCTATATTGGCTGGCAGATGCATATGAATATTAAATAATAAAATGTGCTTGCAAAGTAGAAAAACTCATGATAAACCTCAGCAAGTGTCATAAAATTAAACTGTCTAATGTTCTTTGTGTTGATTTTCTTGTGTACAGTTTCTTTGCCTCCAGCTGGAAGAGTAGAAGAGGAAGAGTTCAGTCATGTTTGTGACCCATGCAGCCCAAACAGATGCGACCTTAAAAGCCAATTCATTCAACCTATAGTGAATGACTTTGTCTGTATATTGTAACCATATTTTTAAATGTCAGCTGCTCAAAAATCTTAATGTAATGAAAAATTGCCTGAAAGAGGTGATAATTTTACAGTTGTCTTCTAGTAATTCTTACATGCTTTTTAGAGACTCTTTTTTTATCAATATCAATATGATAAATATATATTCATAAAGTTGGAACTCATCTTCATACCTCTTTTTGGAGTACTGTGAGAAGGTATTCAATTATAAATATGGAAATAAATACTTTTCATTTGAGGCTTATTTGTAGCTTATAAATATACAGAACTGAGGGTTTAAAACTAAGTTTTCTTGACTAATAATCAAAATTTAAATTTCACATGGTCTTCTTTACATGTTATCTTGCCTATAAGAATAAATTTCACAATTAAAACCGTAAGTTAGTCCTTTTAAAAGTCAGGTACTCTTTACTCAATTTGCATGATCCAAATTCAGAGATTATTTACCCTGGAAGTATTTGTATATCAATAGGGCATAAAAACTACTGGGGAAACTGTCATGCATTGTAATAAACATGACAAGTTGTGATGTCATGATGCTTTATACAAACAAAAATAGGGCTATTAAATATCATAAAAACTAATACTTGCAAGATATAATTTGCTTTTGTTGAAAAGTTTTCTGCCAAAATGTTTTGTAAAAACTGAAATAACATTTTATGCTCACTTGCTTTCCCTTTTGTTCATCAAAACATGTTTATTTTTATTAAGAGCAAACATTTTTATACTTATCTCTAAGAGATATAATAAAAAATGTCAGCTTTATTAATTATTGCCCCATCTTATGAGATAGGACTATGTCAGTTTTGATTTTCAGTTGAAAAAATAGAAATACAGAGAGGTAATTCATCTGAGGACATACAGTCTGTGGGGAAACCAAAGTCAATTGGATCTTCATAATCTGGCTCCAGAAGAGAAACTTTAGTAGCTCAGTCATTTTGCTTCTCTACTTCTACAGGTAAATGCCATTTAAATTTGAAATTAGGATGTCTAAGGCAATAACGGGAGATTGATTAAGCTATGTTTAATAAGTATAGAATGTAATTAATACCTGAAATATCAATCATTTATATTAGCTTTGAATCAATTGGAAGGACAGTTCTTAATACATGCTGTCTGACCACTTAAAGTCATCAAGTATATCAGGTACACTCTACTTGAAGTATACGTCATGTATATATGATATAAAATCATTTATTAAGCTTCAAATTCAAACTTTCTTATGTTATAATGTTTTTATAACCATAATTTATAACCCAGATTTTGAGCAAAGGTAAACTTCTTTTAACTGATGGCACTCATGAGAATTCCAAGTGGACAAACACATAGACTTGGAAAAACCACTCTACATTTTGAGGAAAAAATTACAAAAAAAGAATAGATTAACCAAATATTCCTGAATTTTTTAGTTCATTTTAGATTTGAATGACATGTGTGTGTGTGTGTGTGTGTGTGTGTGTGTGTGTGTGTGTGTGTTGGGTGTTTAATGCAATTTATAGTTTGTGTAAGATGCTTTATGCCAAAGTAAGAAATGACTACAGAGAACCATTAATTCATGTTGACTTTAAAATATAAATATACAGGGAAACATGTTGCATTATTATACTCATTAGTGATTTTGTCTGTTTGTTTGCTCTTCTGGGGATTCAATGTCGGGCTTGTGCATGTTAGTCAACCACCGTGGGCTGAACTACATTGTTAGTCTTAGTTATAAGTTTTTCTGTGACTCTCACGAATTACATTTTAAACTCATAAATAGAAGGACAAATATTATTTTAGTTTTCATTTTAACTTTTTTGGAAAATGTATGGGGTGGGAAATTTGCAAAACAAAAATAAAGACATTTTCAAAAATTATATAAATGTGTTTTTATAAGGATCTGTCCAAATGCTGAAAATATTTTAAATGTATAGTATTGTAAATTTATCCCAAGAAAGGTATTGTAAATTTTATAGTCCAGTATTAGAGGTCCACACACCATATTTTCTTATTTTTTCTTTCACCAGGCTTAGGATAATTATTTTTACTAAACGTATTTGTTGTTTATTATTTAATATTTGTTGATCTCAGCAATATAACACAAACATTTAGCTCCATGTCCAGTACATCCTCACTGAAGTTTAATGATCAAAGTCCATGCAGAACATGGTGGTCAACACCTTTAATCCTAGCACTCTTGGAGATTGAGACAGGAGAATCACAAGTGTGAGTCCAATCTGGGCAAAGTGATTTTTTACAAGACTCTGTCTCAAAATAAAAAATAAAACTGAAAAGAGCTAACAATGTAGTTCAGGGTCAGGCTCTGGCTTCAACTCCCAGTACCACACACACACACACAGAAGTGCAGTCCAAGTCTAAAATGAACTAACAAATTTAAGAATACTTGGTTAATCTACTCCTTTTTTGTATTTTTTCTTCAAAATGCAGACTTGTTTTTCTATGTTTTTGTCCTCTTGGGGTTCCCATGAATGCCTTTGGTTACAAGAACTCCACCTTTGCTCAAAATCTGGGTAAACATCCAGGTACCACGACCCAGGGCAGCCAAATTGATGTAACACTATATTTCATGTAACCTTAGATGAGAAACCAAAGATAAGACAATAAAAACAAGAGAAATTAATTTAATGACCTATTCTTTGATATGCATTTTGTTCCTTTGCTTACACAATACCATATAAAAATATTATACGTTGCTAAATCAGTACATAAATGCCAGATAAAAGGGGAGGGTGGCAAACAGCTAAATGCTTGGTCAATGTTCAAAACACATCTGGATTTTTTTTTTTTTTTTTTTTTTTTTTTTTTTTGCAGCACTGGGGATTGAACTCACAGCCTCTCACCTGCCAGGGCAGGTGCTTAAGGCACTGAGCCAAACCCCCGGCCCTCACATCTGGATTCTGATTGCTCTGTACTTGTTTTAGTTTCTCTTTGCTTCTACACAGTGAGAGGTTTCTTGTGATAACAAACTCTGATTTTTCTAGAATATAATTTTTGGAATGTAAATCGAGATATCTATGGAACCAAGGTCAAGGGAACCTATTTTAGACCACAATTCTGAGTTACCCAAACCATGCAAAGCTATCCAATAGCTCCAAGCTAATAAATTTCCAGCAGAAATACCCTCAGATAGTACATGTCCAAATAGTCCTAAGTCCTAATATTTCTATGGTAATTATTTAGTTTGTCTACTATTTGTCAAATGGTATAATTTTGCACCAAGTAGCTAGAATAACTTTATTCCAATTAAAATACTAGCAGTTAGATGAAGCAACACTTAAACATGTAGAGTTCACCTCAAAGGAATGAGCTTATCAGGGAAATGGTTAGGATGATCTGTCCACTAATGATATAAAATGTATTAAAATAAAAAAAGACAAGTACCAGGAGGATCAGGATGTAGGCTGTTGAGTAGTTTACCTGAGAATCCAGAACTATTTTAATGGTGTTAACATGAAAAGTATTTAGCTTTTTGTACATTCATCCACAAAATTCATCACTGTCCCTTTCCTAAGTTACAATCAACTGGGATTAGGTAGATGCCAATTTATCCAGTTGCCTGCTTTATCACCTCTGTCATATTCATGATGTCAGTGGCAGCTTCAGCCTCCATTTCTCTTGTAAATGGCCCGGATATCTGTTTGCCCCACACGTACTCACCTTTGAACCACCTACAGACCAGCCTTCATGTCAGACTTTTGTATGGAAAACTCTGTTCTTTTTCCTCTCAAGTTGTTCCTCATTAAGACACTGGCTCTTATTTATCTTGTCAAAGAAAATTGCTCTATTATTTTCATTACCCTTATACAAGATGTTCTCTTCAAGGTTCCCACTGCATTCGACATTGTTACTCAAAGCAGATGACCTTGCCTTGCACTTCACAAAGAAATGAGAGGTTGTCAAGCATTCTGCTCAGCCTCGTTAGCCTTCGGCAGAGTGTTCTTGCACCATGGATCAGTGAGTCGTCAGGCTGTTGCCCTGATATTTCCCATCATACCCTTGCTCAAATGACTTTTTGCCCTGCAAGACTGATGTCTCTCTGGCCCATCCTTCCTCTGCCTAGCACACAGCGACTCTTTATTTTATACTCAAGATTTTTCTTCCTCTGTAAAACACAAAATTTGAACCTCCTGTCAATTTCCGTAACACATGTTCAGCAATTATAATTTTTTCACAATTATTGTCACTAATTGCTTTAAAATCTATGTTAATTTTCCTTATTACTCCCATGAAAATCTGTAAGTTTTAGGGTATGCATCATCATCATCATATTCATTATCCTTGTACAAGCAAATTGTGTCCTCTGTACCAAACATGACGTTAGGCACAGTAAATAAAACACACACACAAAGACACACACACACACACACACAAACACACACATATTTCCCTTACACTGTGGATGTTAAATGAAGCACAGCCTGAAAATCTATTCTATAATTACAGAACAAGAGAGCAACAGTAACAGAAAAAGTGCTAGGAAAGAAAAGGGAACAAACTAAATTAAGTAGGAAAAGGAAGGAAATAGTATGGAACTTTTCTCTGAAGGAGTTGATATTTGGGAAGAATTTTCAAGGATGAATCTATGAAATTAAAAAGCGGTGAATTCTCCTGACTTTGCAACCTCAACTCTGCATTCAAAAAGCTTGGAAGAAGAAGACAACTAGCCAGCCTTCCTGGTAAGCAGCACAATGGGTTCCAGGAAGAGAAAAGTCAGTGCCTCCTGTGAACCTACCAGCACACAGGCTGAGAATCAACACCTCCCCACTCCGCCGTAAGCAACCTGCTGGTTTGGAGGACTGCCTAAATTGATAATGACTGAGGTACATAAAGCAACTAAATACTTGTATTGTTTGGTTGATTTTGTAAGCCTGGGACTGCAGTCTGAGCATCTCTTGGGAGGAAAACAGTATGCAATGTAGCAAATATGGGGGATTCCCTTCTATCTTGCCTTTGAGGCCCAATATTGTTCTCACTGTTTTGCTTTATTCAATAGTCTGTTTTGACCCTGTTTGACTTTTGGTTTGATTTTGCTATACCTGATGGAATGGACAACTAATGTGAAGATAACAAGATATACTATAGTAGCTATTGTTTTCCTAGTATCCTGCTTTGAAGTTCTGTACCAATTCTACTACTTTATTTTGATTGACTTTGTTCTGTTTTGTTTTGTTGCATTTTACTATTTTTAAAATAAAATTTAAAAAAAGCTTGGAAGCCATTGCTGTCACTTTCAGAGTAAGAACAAACTAAAAATCAATAATCTTAGATCATCAGAGAACTGAAATCACAGAGCAGGGTATCACCCCAAAGTTGAAAAGACAAACAAATCCACACTTAAAATCACAGCTGAGATCAGTTTACCAGCAGAAACCGGTGGAAGCAGTGAATGGTGGTAACATTTAAGCCTAGTCCTCCAAATTCTCACAGAGAAGGCAGGAGGAAAACCCCTTCTCCCTTTCACTTTGGGAAAAAAAAGGAAAAGGTAACTGTTTTGCAATACAATAAAGGAAAGCATCCATTTAGAAATAAGCTCAGTGTGTTCTCTATAATAAAAGACAGCTCTCAATGAAAATACTTTTTCACGTCATTCTCTGACCTGAGAAACACCAGCCAGACAACTCAAGCTTCATCTTCTTTTCTTATTTTACGTAAGGAGATGAAAAACAAAGGGTGAAAAGATGAAAAGCAATATATTTATCTAAGGACACTGCCACATGATTCAGATCAACTAAAAACACCAAGATTTGCCCATAGGATCATATGAATTTCATTTCTCTAACATGCTCCACTTCCCCCAAAAAAGGTTACAACTGAGAATGTGCAAGCTGCAGACCATGATTTAAAGGGAGTTCCCAAAGAAAACAACAACAAATGGGATGGAAAAGAGACAGAGGAAATTTAATCCTCCCTGTCTCATCTACAATACTGTAAACACTGAATGGGTTCCTAGACATATTAATGAAAATCATCACACTAAAGCATCATTACTTAGTTTTATTGTAAAACACGACATGTTTGTCTTACAACAAAAAATAAGTAGGAAATAAAAGAATGATTAATTTTTTAATTTTTTATATTTTTGGTGGTACTGGGACTTGAACTTATGTATGCTAGGCAATCACTCTCCCTCTGAGCTACATCCCTAGTCCAAAAATGATTAATATTAATCATTGCTTAATATAGACAACATTCAAGAAAAGATAGATAATGTTACAGGCAGCTGAGTGAGTTAGAAATATTACAGGCAGTCAGACAGGGCTAGGTCCTCAAAGGAGCCAATGCAGAAGCCCAGATACCTTGCAACTGTGGGGAAGACAGACACCTCCTGCTGTGGACCTGGCCTCAAGATAAAAGATCAAACAAATGCACCCATAACCTAAGGACTGATATTCTGAATAGTGCTCTATCACCCTGAGAAAGTTAGGAGTCAGCATCCCACCCGCTACAGGAAGAGTCACTGCTGTTAAGCATTCCCACTTACTATGTGACTCGCTTCCCCATTTGTCCTTGATTTAATCAATTTTACCTGAGCAATTAATCTTATTGGTTAACAATAGTTATGTCCCACCTTGCAAGTTCTCATTCCCCCACTCCCCCACCTTGGACCCATCTAACCTCATGATTTTACTCTATAAAAATCTCTAGAAAGGACCGAGTCCCTGGCAACATGCTCAGGTTCACTTCTGTCCCTCAGACAGAAGCTTTCTTTCTCTCAATAAATATATTCTGCTCTTACCCTCCATTGTTCCTAAAATTCATTCCTCGATTTTAGACAACATGAACTCGTGCCAGACATACAGTAGGTTGGGAGTTTCATTCCCCTATATCGATAATATTGTGAGACAAATATTTTCTGACCAAATCAAAAGGGAATACAAGAAAGCAAAAAACTCTAGCATGGTAATAAAAAATATTCAAGTTTTAAAATGGCCTTACTAGCAGAATGAACAGAGCTGAGAGGAGAACCCAGAGTCTTAAAAATAGGACGAAAGTGTTTACTGGAAATTAAATGCAGGAGAAAAAAAGAATGAAAAATTAGAACAGGACATACAAAAATTATGGGATGATTGCAAATAGGTACAATATAAACATAATAATGATGGAGATTATCTTAAGGTCAAGAAGAAGACTAAGAAAGAACATGAAGAAATATTGCCCAGCTGGGAATACTCCAAAATTAATAAAAGCTACTTAAACACAGATCCAAGAAGCTCTGAGAATATGAGGAAGGAAAAACAAACAAATCAAAACTAAACAACAAAAGAAACCAGACCCAGGTCTATAAATTTCAAACTGAAAAAAAATCAAACTCAGACAAAATTTTCAAAGTCCGTGGAAAATCAATGTCTGGAAGTAGAAGAATAAGGGTATGGAGCATTATTAAGTGTTCAAAAAAAGTTCACTAAACTCAGATTTTATGTGCAGTGAAACTATCCTTCAAAAGTAAAGGAGAAATAACTTTTCATAAAAGAAAAACATCAGGAATCTATCACCCTTGCGATAATCCCACCTTATAAAAAATTCTTAAATGATTTATTCAGATGAAATAAAAATATATGATTCAGAAACTCAGATTTATCAAAGCAAGGAAGAACATCAGAGAAGTAAAAAATGAAGGTAAAATGTTTAAAAGTCTTTTCTTTTTATAATATACTAGTATTTTAGTTGCATAGATTTATTGCATAATATGTGATAATTTGAAACATATATATGATGCATAATGATCAGGTCAAGATAGATAACATTTTTATGTCCTCAAACTCTAAAAGTTATTTTATTTTATCAGATAATGTTAGTAATATAGAATAATACAATATTGATTGGTATTGTTATATGGTATGTATATATAAATTATTTTGAATATTTTATCCTCATTTCCTGCCTCTTCATTTCCTCTGTCCTTTTCCACATCTCCAATAATCTGCTTTATATATTAATATCATCACTTGTTTTTCTTCTCAATTGTTCATAAAAGAGAAAATATATTTAACTTTGTTACTGACATTTCAACTAACAAAACAGTCTCCACTTTCATCCATTTTTCTATAAATAATATGATTACATTCTTCTTTATGGTGGAATAATATTCCATGTGATACCACACTATTTCTCCATTATCTCTTGATAGCATCTAGGCTGTTTTCATAGCTTAGCTACAGTGAATTACACTGCAATAGGCATGTGTAGGCAAGGATCTCTACAGTATGCTGGTTTGAATTGGGGGGGAATTGTAATAATTCATATCTAGCTGTGATTTATGAGACACATGTGCTCAAAAGCATGGTGCTAAAGGGTTTATCTCACTCCGCAGCTGCTCTCTAAAATCTCACCATTCTGTTCACCATGCAATGTGCAGCTCTCCTCTGCCAGGTGCTTCTGCCACACTGTCCTGCTTGGAGCTGGTCCATGATGGACTGAAATGTGAATCAAATTAAACCTTTTCTCCTTTAAGTTGTGGGGTGGTAGGTACTGTGTCTAATTTAGGAGGACGATCACTAAGACTACACTGAGTGGTATAGCTACATCAAATAGTTACATTTACTTTGACATTTTTCAGGAATCTCCATGCTAATTGGCATAGTAGTTCTACCAGTTTATATTTGTACCAATTGTGTATAAGAATTCTTTATCTTCCCCCACTTTGTATCCTCTCCAACTTTTTTTTTCTTTTCTTGTATGTTTTATGATAGGCATGATGACTGGGGTGAGATGGAATCTCAATGTTGTTTTGATTTGCATTTTCCTAATTGCTAAAGATTAACTAATCTTCCTAATTGGGAAACATTTTTCCACATATTTATTGGCCATGTGTACCTCCTTTAAAAAGATGTCTGTTCAATTCATTTACCCATTTTGACTGGTTATTTGGTTTTTGGAGTTCATTGTTTCTAGATCTCTATGTTTTCTAGATATTATATCTCACAAAAAGAGTAACTTGCAAAGATTTTCTTCCATTCTGCAGAACTGTCCCTTTACTCTGTTGACTATTCTTTGCTGCACAGGAGCTTTTTAATTTCTTGATTCTTGATAATTAGGGTCCTTCTCCTGGAGCACTTGTCTATATCTTCAAGTGTTTCTGTGTTCTCTTCTAGCAATTTCAGTTTCTATTGTTTTTACCTCGGTTTTTGATCAACTTTGATTTGAGTTCAGTATAAGTGAGAGATGGTGATCTGCTTTTAGTCTCCTCCCTGTGGATATGCAGATTTCTTAGCACTGTCTGTTAATGATGCTGTTTTTTCTCCAATGTATGCTTTGGTCCGTTTGCCAAAAATCAGATGACTATATGCATGGGTTCGATCCTGTGCCTGTTGTAGTCTCATTGTATTGGTCTACATCTGTTTTGTGCAGAACCATGCTCTGGAGTAGTTTCTAGGGTCTTCTAAAAAACAGTTATATCATCTGTATATAGGGGTAATCCAACTGCATCTTTTCTCATTTGTACCTCTTGTATCTCTTTTACTTGCCTAATTTCTCTAGCTAACATTTTAAGTAATATATGGACAAGAGTTATGAGAGAGAATACCATTTTCTCATTCCTGATTTTATAGGAAACACTTATATTTTCCCTGTTCATCATAATATTGGCTAAGGGTTTGTTGTATATGACTTTTATTACTTTGACGAAAGGTACTTCTTGCACTGTTTTCTTCAGGGTTTATAATGAGAGGATGTTGAATTTGTGGGAATGCTTTTTCTGAAAATATGTCGAGATTCTATATTTTTTCTGTTATTTTATTTATGTAGTGTATTACATTTATTGGTTTACGTATCTTGAACCATCCTTGAATACCTTTGCTTATGATCTTTGTAATGTGGTATTGAATTCTTATGAGAGGATCTTATTGAAAATTTTGCAAATATGTTTATCAAAGATATTGGCCTCTCATTTTCTTTTGTTGTTGTTGTTAGGTACCTGTCTAGTTTTGAAATCAGGGTAATACTGGCTTCCTACAATGAATTTAGAAGCATTACGCCATTTTGTTTAAAGGAAAATTTTGAGGAACACTGGTAATAATTTCCAAAGGTCTGGTAAACTTTAGCTGTGAATTCATCAGGTCCTCAATTTATCCTTGTTTTGTTACTCTTTCAATCTCATTGCTTGTTATTAATTAACTTAGATTCTTACATCATTTCTGTTTATTTTTAGTAGGCAACATTTTTCTAGAAATGTATCTATTTCCTCTAGAGTATTTTTCAATTTATCGTAGTATGAATTTTCAAAATAGTTTCTAATAATCCTCAGGGTTTCAGCAAAGAAATCAATCAGTGGAGTAAAGACACAACCTACAGGACTGGAAAAACTATTTTTCAGTTATTCCTGAAGACTAATACCTAGAATATATGAAGAACTCAAGAAAATTAGGCCACTTTAAATAAAAGGCCCAATCAAGAAATGGACTAGTGAAATGAATAAACATTTCTCAGAAGATGTGTAAATGGCCAAGAAATATAAAAATGTTTTTAACTTTTCTGGCCATTAGAAAAATGCAAACTAAAACATTTAGATTCCATCTTCCACAGGGAAGAATTTCTATTATGAAGTCATGGTGTGGTATGGCTATGGTGATGAAAGAACTCTCCTACTTTGTTGGTAGAAATGCACACTAGTTACACAGTAGGGAAATCAGTATGGAGAATTCTCAAAGAACTAAAATTAGAAATTCCATATGACCCAGTTGAATCTTGGAAGCATTCAGTATACCCATCAACACACGAATGGCTAAAGAAAATGTGGTATCTATAAATACTGTAACACTACTTAGGTATAAACTAGGATACATTTAAGGCATTTGTAAGAAAATGGATACATCTGGAAAATATAATATGGACTGAAATAGAACAGTCATGCAAGCTTAAATACCATATGGTATCCACCATTTGAGTAAGGTGAAGTACAAAGATAATACTAAACGATGAATAAAGGAAAAACAAAGAGAGTTCTAGGATTGGTTTTTTGTTTTGCTTTGTTTTGTTTTGTTTTTGAGATAAAGTCTCATTATATAATTCTCTATGGCTTCAAACTCATGGTGGTCCTCCTGCCTCAGCCTCTGGAGTGCTGGGATTACAGGCATGTACCATCATGAAGGACAGGTTAGATCTTTTAGAAATGGGAAAGGGTCCAGGAGATTTAGGGTGAGGGGAAAAGAAGAGGGGAAGTGCAAATGTGAACAGAAATATGAAACATCACCCAGGACTTGGAGGCAGATTTATTTAACACTGACAGGCACTGAAGTCAAGAAAACAGTGTCAGGTCTCAAAGGCTCAGGGAGGGAGGTTTTCACAAGGTCTGCAAGCAAGAATCAGAGTAGTCAGCTATCTTCCATTGGTTTGCACAATATGCATCGTAGTGACCAGCTATGCATCATAGTGACCAGCCATTTCTAAGAAACAGAAGTAACAAGAACTGTAACAGAAACTGAGGTAAATTGGAGGTTACCTGAGCAACTAACAGAAACTGAAGTATGCTGGCTGGAGCGGGGGCATTCTCTGCTACAGCACAAGACATAGAATTAAGATATTCTATGTACAGGAACATAATAACCTCAATATGTGCAAACATTATACATCATAAACATGAGCTAAGAAATACAACAAGAATAAAAATGAGAAAAAAGAATGTAGAGGCAGAGGGAGGGAGGCAGCTGGGAATCGAAAGAGGACTATAAAAAGAAGCAAGTTGTTTTATGCTCGTGTGCCCACTCCCCAAGATGAATGTAAACATTATGTCCTGCAAATATGTACTAACAAGAGAGAAAAATATTATCACATGATGCTCTCACAATGGGTACATGAAATTTTACTTTTAGCACATTTCATAGAACAATACAATGCAAAGAGTGAACTGAAATGTAAACCAAGAACTTCAACAACAGTGATGTCAACTAATACTGGTCTATTATTTGTGAGAAATACAGGCGACTTTTGCAAGATGTGGGTTGGGAAAATTGGGAGAGAATTCGGTATGTTGCTACTGTCTGTACTGTTTGCTCAATTTTTTCTGTAAAATTTATTCTGTTATAAGAAAATGGTGATTGACAGATAAAGCAAAGCTGATGCCTATATCAAACTGAGAGCCGAATTGGAAAATAACAGGGCTTATGTGAGAAATGGAAGTAGCTTTCATAACACATGGGTTTCCCACAGCATTGTTTTATTCCACAGGGCACATTTGGCAGGTCTGCAGATGTTTCAGATTGTCATGACCAAGGCCTACGCAGTGATGTTCATATACAGTGACAAAAATACTCCATAGGTTCTACTAAAAATCTCTTGCAGTTCTCCTCACAAGAAAGAATTGTCTGATTCCAAATATTCATGTTAAGTGAAATGGTTAGAATTTCAGGTACAGGGACATGTAGAACTTTCAGGGAGAGTGATTTCAGGTAGAGGTCAGGAGCAAAAAAGCAAAAACTGAACCACGATTTTGGCAATCATGCTAAAAAATTTCATTTACTTATTTTTTGCAACACCAGGGATCAAACTCACGTCGCACCTGCCAGATAGGTGCTTAAGCCATTGAACCAAGCTACTGGTCTTAGTCCTTTGGAGGCAGGGTCACACTGTGTAGCTCAGGTCGGCCTTGTGCTCACATTGCAGCCCAAGCAGCTCTCAAACTCACAAGGCTCCACCTACCTCAGCCTCCCAAGTACTGGGATTAAAGGCGTGCGCCACCACGCCCAGCTCCAGTGCTAAAAAATTTTGTAATTTGTCAGATTGAAATTTGTTGCAAATACTGTGTGTGTATCTTAACTAAATTTTATTATTGAAATTTACATGTCTAAAAAACTCACTTGGTAGGAGCATGGAATAGTTGTTCCTAACCTTAGTATCTTGACATTCTAACATGTTTTCATTAAGTGTTGCAAACTGTTAGTAATAACTTAATCAGAACTTTAAAAAGTTGTATAAAACCACAATATTTAAGTTAAAAGTTATCCTGTCATAATATTAATCCATCCACTTGCATTAAGCTGTGCCTATTAAGAAAAATTTCAGAGACTAAAACAAAAATTATCTTTCCCAAGTGATACTCGTGGTCATGATGTTTCGGTAGAGATAGAAGCATGTTCATGACTAATGATATAGGACAGAATTTTGGAAGAAAGGTCAAAATGGAAGAGCAATTTAAAACTATATTCTTTAGTTTTACTTATGCTTTTATTTACCTTTGTCATACTGGGGATTGAAGTCAAAGACATTATATCACAGTGCTACATTGCCAGCCTTTTTCAATTTACTTTCAGATGGGTTCTGAATAGATAAGCCTGGCTGTCTTAGACTTGTGGTTCTCCTCCTTTAAACTTCTTGTGTTGGTAAGATCGCAAAGCCCAGCCAAACCTTTTCCTTTATACTAATTTTTTTTTGGA
This sequence comes from Dasyprocta punctata, assembly GCA_004363535.1. NCBI lineage: Eukaryota > Metazoa > Chordata > Mammalia > Rodentia > Dasyproctidae > Dasyprocta > Dasyprocta punctata. Next base: position 113,636 of record RJWM01001434.1, on the reverse strand, counting down.
GTACTTGTAAGTGATATTGTGTATTTAATTTCAAGTTTTTGCATGTTCATTGTTAGTACAAACAAAATCAATGGATGTTTAATCTTGTATTATGCAAACTTGCAAAGCTCAATATTCTAGGAGTTTTTCATATGTTTAAAATTTAGAGTCTATCACATTTTCTTTGTAGACAAGTATGTCTTCTGTTAGAGGGATAACTCACCCCTGTCCCATTTTCACCTACTTTACTACTTTTCTTTGCTTTATGAAGTGGCTAAAGTTTTGGTATTGAGTTGAGTATGAGTGAAGAGAACAGAAACCTTTTCCTGATTCTGATCGCCCAGTCATTCAGCATTAGCTAATTTCTTAACTAGAAGGTTTTGCTCTTCATTAAATTAAGTTCTCTTTCCTACCCTCCACACTCATATTTCTAGTTTTCTTGTAGATGCACCTTCTACTTGGGAGCAAAAAACTGCTTAAAATCACATTTGTATGTAACAGTTAATAAAATGGGAGTGTGTCTCTTTTTACAGTAAGCATCAAATTTGCAAACAGGCTACTTGTCTTAATATTCTTTGCTGTTGCAGTAGGTGAGTGGTATATATTTCCACTTTCCTGTTAAGACAATGATTTAAATTTGGGGTCTCTGATTTTATGCAGGTGTGGGAAAGACAAGTGGTCTCCTCTATTATAGGCTGTTTCCTGGTCACAAGAGTTCGTGTATGGTTTAGCAAATGCACTCAATAGAGAAAGCTGCTTCAGTCTGTGCTCACCTATCTGCTTCCTTTATTCCCATTTGGGTTATTAAGTACTAATTCTATTTCCATTTTAGTAATTTAAATTTAAAGCGTTTTTCTCTAACTTCTTGGTTTGTTTTCCCAAAGGGGGTCTAGCAGAACATGTGTTCCACCATATAGTAACCTTGCTTAAAAAAAAATGCATTCTGAGCTACGAGATTTCTAACTAGGTTTTATTTTGTTGCTGTTTGTTTTGCTTCAGTACTCTAAATGACACATTTCAAAACCACAACTTCAGTGTAGTCTCCTCCATAAAAACTGCAGTATTAACCTCAGATGTTGTGGTCAAAAAATACAGAAGTAACCATTTAACAATAAGATTATGTTTATTTTCTTCTGCTTATTATGAAAGGAATAATATCTCTTTCAATAATAATTGTCTCATTTTCTTCTCAAGTTGTATTCATGTTTATAAATTCAAAGAATATACCCAGAAATTTCAAAATAAGTTTCAAAAATACAAACCAGTTTGCATCTTTTCCTTTCCTAAACATGTATATGTGCATTTTGCCTTAAAATCCTTGATTTTGAGATTACAGTACATACTCCTTTAATAAGAATTACATTATCGACTAGTTTGTTTGGAAGCAGTTATAGACAAATTTTGAGCCAGTCTAATAAAAACAAGATTGCTCCAAAAATTATATCCCTCATAAGTCTATGCATAGATGATATGACAAGTATAATAAGTGAAACACTTTGGGAATTTGAAAATCTGATTAAATAAAATTTTCTTACATATATACCTTTGACTTGGGAGCAAAAATCTACTTAAAACCACATTTATGTGTAGTGGATAATAAAATGGGTACATTAACACATAGATTAACTTTTCAGCAAATATATAGTGACAACTATTACTTGGCAAGCCCTGGTGTGTTAGATATACAGTTCTGAAATAATATAGCTTGCATGCTAGTAGTTGATTTTATAGATAATTATTTAATAGCAATCCTACAGACAGTTAATAATTATTCAAAATATTAACCACTGAAATGCCTAATTATCCTGGTATAGTAGTTAACTATTGTACCTCCTTTAGTAAGAAACAGACAATTGATTGGATCAGCATCGTTCTGTGTAGCTGAAAGGATTTACTGAAGGCAGAAGACACCCCTGGGTATGAGTGGCCCTAACCAACAGGTCTGTCACCTGATTGGAACAAAAGAGAAACAAGGTGTGCTTCTGTTCTTTCAGAGGAGCTCCAGTCTTTATCTTTATCTTGATGTCATCTCATGGCTTCCAGTGCAGCCCCTTCAGCCTCCTGATACGGACCCACACGGGACACTACAGTGAACTTCAGGCCCCTGAACTCTGACTGAATCCTTCAAGGCCCCAGCACACAGACAGCCCTTGTGTACTCTCCCACCTCTGACTCTGAAAGTGCCCATTCTAAACCCATCTTGTAAATCCTTGTATATTTATATATCTCACATTAAATCTGTTTCTCTAGTCAGCTCTGATAGAAACACTTACTGATACTCTAAGTAATCAAAATCATGCGGGCAACCCACTTGGAACACTGTATTGGGTGATATACTATGTACCCCCAAGTCCTCATATACTTTTGATGGGGCTGAGTTATTGGTTTATTATTGGTTTGTTGTCTGGCGTGGGGATTGGCAATGTGAGTGCTGCACCCGCCCAGGGGTGAGGCCGATATGCAGTGTAAATGAGGCGGGTCTTCTGCTCACTTCTTTCCTTTCTCTCTGGCCCTCGCACTTTGCAGTTGCAGCCGCCATGAATGCCAGCCCTGCCACGCCATGCTGACTTGGAGCCAACTAAATATAAACTGAAACTCCCGAGAAACTGTAAGAATAAACCTTTCCTTCCCTAATTTTGGGCATCAGGTATTTTGTCTCGGCAACGAGCGAAAAGTGACTAAGACAAGCATCTTTTTATTTCTTTCTCGGACAGTTTTCTTTCTCTCAATAAATATATTCTGCTCTTAAAAAATTTTTGTCAGAATTTTAGTTAAGCCATTAGCCTCTCAAAATAATAACCACATATGTTCTTTTTTCTGTGACATCATGATAAATCTCATTGATTACACTTTTTATGTTATAGGATTTCTTTGTTCTGGCTTTTGGTGCCAGAGATTGAACCCAGGTCCTCATACTTGCTAGGCAAGCATTCTGTCACTGTATTACATTCTCAGTTTTCTCTGTTCTTTCTAAGCTTCTTTTTTCTAAATAGTGATATACACCTGCCGAGTTAACTTCCTCATGCTGCACTCAAGTCATTGCTACCTGTATTCTATTCAGTGTCACTGAAATGTGTCACCAGTAACCTCTCTGTTGTTTAAACCAAGTTGCACTCTTTCTGTTACCTGAATTATCAATGGTCCTTCCACATAACATTGCTCCTCCAGATTATTATACATTTTATTAATCCTGAACACCACAAAACTACACTTGTTGACACACATCACTTTTAACTATTCCCATGGGCAAAATCCCTCAGCTTTAAAAATAGAAATCAAGCCAAGAATTCCAAGAACAGGTCATTTAACTGATGTACAGATAATTGACATTAGAGAGGTAATGAAAAAATGAGATCTACCAAAGTGGGTATGACCCCTGAGGCTTCAGAACCAGAAATGTCATCAGAAAGTAGGAAATCATCAGAACTACTGTGCTCACTACCCAAGGGCTTCACCATGGCTGATGTTGCTATCCAGGTACACGAAGGGAGGAAGGAAGCCATAAGGAGTGGCTGGTTAGAACTCTGTGTGTTATTCTTCGGTACTTTTGGAAAATGCCCTGTATGTGCTTGTGTTAGAAGAACCCAGTGGCACTAGACCTGTGATTGTTTGCTTATGCTAAAAGGATGAGTCCCTTCTCTACCCTCACTTTTGGAGCCTGCACCATTACATCCCAGATAATACAGAAAGGTTCAGGATGGAGTTTGCAGACCTTCATTCCCAGTATCATAGAGTGTGTCAGGAAATGATGAGTCTGGCACAAAGAGAACTATCCAAATCATTCAGCCCATTATGATAAACCTTTGCTTCTTTGGTGTTCTGCCACTAAAGCACCACCACTTATTTACTCTTGTCTCATTTGTTGTCACCAGAACACATTTCAACCTTCCCATGATGCTTATTGTATCATAGTAAGTCTGTATCTCCTGGATACTGGCCTTTTCCTTTTCCGTTGCTGACAATTATCTATCAATCCTTCCACCCCTCTCTTAAATTTGATTGCCTGTGAAGATTTTCCATATACCCCTAGTTAAACTCATTCGCTTCATAGTGTTTGGCACATAGTCTATGGAAACTATGCGTTGAATGGATAAAGTAGAACTTTCATCTAAATTTGTATCTCTCTCAAGATTACTATATTCTGCTTCTTTCTTCAAATAATTATTGCTATGCTAAATATATCACTCTGAAGTTTCTTTCCTTTAGGGTACAAATGATGTCTTATTCTTGTCTGCGGTCCACAGATGTTAAGTGCTCTCTAATTGATACAATTTCCAAAATGAATATACACAAAGATAGAAAAGCAGAAGAGGTACTATGAATATATGAACTCTAATTTTAGAAAGGCCAGAAGTTGAGCTTCTTCAGAATATGAATTTCCTAGTTTTTGTACTTTGTGTTCTGCTGCTCCTCACTGATGTTTAATCTTTAAAAGATAAAAATGACTAATTTTCTATAGCCTCTGATATTTCTCTATTCAGCTGATATATGAAAATTTCAAGAAATCTATCTATTTATCTATCTATCTATATGTCTATTTTTTAATCAATTATTGCACATTAGCCAATAATGTGAATGCTTGTTTCCCAATTATGGAATTCCATCATATTCCTCTCTAGAGTCTACCATCTGGCCCCATAGAAAAAACATATCCTGTCAGGACTACTTTTTTTTTCCTCCAACAGCAAAACACTAAGACCTTACCACTTTCAAATTGTTTTGTATTTGCAAATGATCCGTTGTCTCTGGAGAAGGAGTATTTTAATTGCCTGTTTACTCTGCATTCAATAAACAGGTTTCCAACGTTTCAACCTCCTAAATAATTTTAACTACTGTTTGATGAGTAGAAAATTCAACTATTTTCCCTATGATATCATCAGTATTTAAAATTTCTTATTTAACATATTGGTTATAGAAAAGTCACTTTTAACAAAATTTTAATGAGCCAGGGGCGATAGCTCACACAAGTAATCCCAGGTACTAGGGAGATTGAGGCAGGGGCCAACTTGTCTTAAAAAAGGATAGGGAATGCAAAACAAAAATCCACAGTAATGCACACACACACAAAAAAAAACCAATATAAAACTTACTTACTTGTGTGATGATGTTTCAATAAGCATTTGAAATATAAATTTGCACAAGCCACTATTTGATAATCAACTGGATATTCGATCCTGTGAGGAGAGAAAGTTTTGAAAACTCTACATTGCCAAACCATGACCTCACTGAATTAAAAATTAGTATTCACTCTTTATTCTTCGATTATTATTTTGAGATTCATCTATGTGCTGTTTGAAGACATTATTAGAGAAGATTTGTATAATAAGAAATAATTAAGTGCCAATTTTAAGAATATCAAGTAATTGTTTTATATGTATTCCTGTAATATCTGATCTTGTTTAAATCTCTAAAATAATATTCTGCCTAATATAATAAATTCTATCATGTAGAATTAATATGCAAAGAGAGATATATTTAAGAATTAATACTTAAGCAGATAAAAAAAATAAAACAGTCACAGCCAGACAATGACGATAAGGAAGATCTGTTTCAATCAATCCCTTAACTTCGTTTAAAACTCCAAGTGGTATATTGATTTGTACTTGACATGAGCCCAACTTTTTAAATTGAATACTTTTTTCATCAGTGAGTGAAACAAACCCAAGTAAACCTACATAACTGAATTTCTTTGGGGTCATAATTTTACCTACAGCCTAATGTTACATTTGGAGACTTGTGATTCTGAAAGCACATTGCAAACGTTGTGATAAGCTTTAGAGCCAATTTGAGCATTATTGGACAGGAAAGCATTCAAGTGTCTGCTTCTTTCTGAAAATATCAGCTGACACATCACTGGTACCGAGTTCTGTCTCTTAGTGTGCGCTAATGAGTCTGCAAATGGCATCCACATTTAAAATCCCTTTGGCAGCATTTATCGATCTGCAAGCTGGATAGCTCTAAAAAGAATCGTTAACAACAAAGACAGTATTTATTGTGAAAATGTGTAAAAGATGTGGGTGTGTCATCCTGATGCATTTATTGAAGAGAACCAAAATTTCTCCCACAGCAATGGCAAGACAAACACTAGATTTTGAAGGTATCACAAGACTCTCCTCAAGGTTCAGTAACACACCCCAATCATCACAAAGTCTACCATGTTTTTTGTTTACCTTCTAAATGTATACTGCCAGACAACTTCTGTCAAAAGAGTTTACATAAACACTATTTAATGAAATAATCACATACGTTTTTGAATGAAACCATTTAAAGAAAAATTTCCATTGTGTATCCCTTTCTTTCTTTCTTTATTCCTCTCTTTTCTCTCTCCCTCTCTCCTTCTCTTGCTTTCTTCACAATATGTAACTCATATTCTGGAGAGAAATGCTTTACAAAACTGCTCCCTGAAAGTCCACCTGATTGAAGAGGGTCTGGGAATTTTTCATTCTCAAAAATTTCCCTGGAGGTGCCCATGTTGCAGGTTTGTCAATCACACTTAGAGTAGTAATATTACAGAGTTTAGTTTGAGAAATGCTAGTCTAGATAAAAGATAATGGGAAGCTAATCAGGGGATTCGGACAATGAGACTGAGATGGAAAAAAATTTAAATGAGTGATTGTTCATAGCTATGAGTATGGATTTATAACATGGTTGAAAAAAGAATGTTGAGTTATTAGCAGAAATAAACATGTCAGTATCATGAATATCATAGAGAAAATGGGTTCCATTTCAGCATGTCATCAGGTGAAGGTCTCTAACTTTCACTGTAATGGAAACAGTTTCCCACATGTGCCTATACTTTCAGTTCATCTCATGCTAAAAAGAGGTGTGAAAGGGAAATGTTGCAGGAATAGAGCAGAAAAAACATCCATATTTTGGAGGTAGGCAATAAAGAGATGTCACAGAAATTATAGAAGGATGCTGTAGAAGAAGAAAGTTGATCAGATACCAGGTGTGTGAATAATTAGAGAGGAGTCTGTCAGAAACTACACATAATATGACAGTGTAAGAACATAAATAAAATTATTTTATTTGTTATCTAATCAATTTTTCAACCATCATGGAATTTGTAAGATCAAACAGCAAAATATAACTAATAAACATGGAAGAGAAAATGAATGTAGCAGACATTGAGTAAATTTTTTAATAAAAAGCAACAAGGAGAAATAGACAGTCTGGTTGAGACAATAACAAGGCTGATTTATTTTGCTTTGTTTTCTCTGAAAGAGACAAGCTTGGATGTACTGTGAGAGGCAGGTGAGGTCACCAGACAGGAAGAGACTGAATGTACAAACAAGAATGGACAAAACTGATGGAGAACAATCTAGGAGAAAAATAGACTAAATTGGATCAAAATCACCAAAATATCAGATTTTAATGAAGATGTCTTATTTCAAGAAGCGAATAGAAGGAGGGTGAAGATAAAGGTTATGGAAGTTTCTAGAGGGTACAGGGAAGTAGCAAATGCTTTCTGAACTGTAAATTTTCCATTCCTTTCTCATTACTAAATGACTTACTTACATTTCATTTGCCTATAAAGAGCTTTCATATGTTTCCAAGGGAAACAGAAAAGAAAAGAAGAACTAGGAAAGAAAACCCCGCTTGTCAGCTCAGTATCTTTTCTACCTAGTTTTCCAGCAGACATAGTTTGTGATTTGTTAAATGATCCTTCTTCCTCTCCCATATGATCCTACTATGACTGATACTCTGATCTCCGTATTTCTGTGCCAACAGAACTTGCTCAGTGTTATACAAGAAAGGTTAGAATTAAACCATTCCAGTGGTCCTATAATTCACATCACGGATGGCACTGTCCCTACTTTTGTTTCCTCCCAAGGTGTGAATACTCAACTTTGATTTTTCTAATATACTTCTTCTATTTTTTTATCATAAGTGGAACAAAATCAGTTTTACAATGACAAGAATCTTAACCACCACAGTAGTAACTGTGAGAAGTGACAATTTGACTCACCGCTCGACTCACCTCTTTTGGGAAACAATTTGAGATACAGAAATTCATTTTTGCACATTCTTCCTGAGAACACAAATTCAAACTTCCCAACAAAACTAATGCTTTGCATTCTGTGTGGATACCTTGCAACATCATAGATAGATAGATAGATAGATAGATAGATAGATAGATAGATCATCCTCATGAAAAGTATTAAACTCCTCAAAGCCAAACTATATCTGAGTATTTGTAGTTCATTTAATTTATTCTGTGCTAATCAATGAGTATGGACTCAGTAAACATGCATTGTTCCACAATATTAAAGATACAGTAATATATCAGGTCATTTTCTGTACATTCTAAATATGTGAATACTAGAATCACCACTTGCAAATGGACTTGATAATATATAAATACTCTGTGGCCTATCAAATGATTAGAACACCTCTATAATATTTTACCTTTAACCTTGGTAGCAAGAAATTTTTTTTGGTGTTCAAAATCCCCTGAATTGAATATTTAAATACTGCAAAACAGAACAAACAGCCCTGTAAATAGCAGAACTGACATAGTCAGAATTTTCAAGGATATTTTGGCACAATCTGCATTCATGTATGTTAGAAATTGTTTAGCTAGTACAAAGCTTATGATTATTAAAGAATGACAAGATGCATGATTTACTTATTATGCAAAACTGTTCAGTAGTGATGGAAGGAAAATGATTGGTCACTGTGTTAGTTTGACTTCATGATCAATATTGCTTCTGAGGTATTTGTAGGGGTTTACTAAAAAATAAGATTTCACTTTTATAGAAATTCATGTTTAAAACAACATACCAGTTGAATGTGCCCATATAATGATTTCCTTCTTTAAGTGTTATAAAACCAAATCTTGGTCTAGTTGTTTTGCATTTGCTACACACACAAATAGACATATGCATGCACATATATATATATATATATATATATATATACATTTTTATTATACAGATAATATGTGTACCAATCGCTTTTATAGTGTGCCTACCATCTATGCATGAATCAATTTATTACTACTAGAATTTAGGTGAAATATGTTTTCTTTGTTTATGTAAATGTTTCATTTTCAAATAATGTTCAAATTCTGATTGGATATAAAGTTTGTATAAATGATCATCTATGTAAAGATGTTTCCCTTTGAAAGGAGAGCAAATGTCATGCGTACATAAATTACAGCAATCCAACTAGACAAAGAAACCACAACTAATCACAATCATAGTCATAATCATATTTATGTATGGGTGTAGAATTTTTAAAACTACAAGTTCATTGTCCACCCTTTTATGACATAACTATCTAAGCATATTTAATTGGTATAATTGGAAGATGATTAATATCTATATGAAATCACTGTTGCAAACATTAAGTGCAATATGTGTATGACATGTCTATCCTTTTCTCTGATTTTATTTTGTCTCCCATTTCTGCTCCACTATATATGAGCATTCACATAAAAACACACAAACACAAATAGACACATATATTTGCTTACGCATGTATGCAAAAACTGAGTTATAAAACTGAACATACTACATGTGGTCTCTAAATCTTTAGAATACACAAAATATCAAATTGCTTTAAAATGTGTGTGTGTTATCTATTTTCAAAAGGCCTTGAAAGAGCTACTGAATATAACTTTCAGAAATGGTATCTATGAGATAAAGTAGAACATACAGCAATGAAAGAGAGCCTTAAAAGGATTATTAGTAGGCATGTGAGATGTACTGAATATAATAGGCAAAGACATGATTAGCTTTATGAGTTTTCCAGATAACCAAACTAAATAAGCAAATTTATTTCCTGATATAAGCAAATATATAAATGCATCTATTGAGACAAAGACAAACATCTATTTGAAATTATGCAAGTATTCTTTATAAGGCACATGTGTCTGCTATTACATTTGACTAAGAACATGAAATCTTTACTCAAAATATAACAATCTGTAAGTTGTTAGTGTGTAAAAACTAAAAGCATTGATAAGGCCTATTTAAATTTAGATATACATGTGCAAACACTACGATAAGATTCAAGGTGTTTGTTTTTGAGAAAGGGTCTCATTGTGTAGTTTAGGCTGGCCTTGAACTCACTGTGTAGCTCAGGCGGGCTTTGAACTTATGGGGACCATCCAGCCTGAGTCTCCTGAGTGTTGGAATAACAGGTTCACTCCACAATGCCCTGCTAGAGATTCTAGAGCTAGAGATTCTAGGTATTTTATTTTATGGTGATATGGCATTATTTTATGTGTTATGGCTTGCGTCTACATGTCCCCTCAAAACTTCGCATGGTCCTTGGTGAGGCTTTTTCAGAAATAGCTGGGTCTGGAACGTGTGAGGCTGTAATTGATTCATGGTGCAATGCTAGGATCAAGGGCACTCATATTGAGGGTGTGAGGCCATCCACCCTAAGTAGCCTGGATAACATACAAGGGTTAGAAAGAGGTGTGGTTGTCCCTTCATTGCTCTTTCACTCCTGCTGGCCGTGGATTATTTCTCCTCTGTGATGCCCCTCTGCCATGCCACCCTGAGTTGACACCAGCCAACTATGAGCTAAAACCTCTGTGAACTGTGAGCTAAAGAAACCTTTCCTGCTTTAACTTTGGGTGTCAGGTATTTTGATTCAGCATTGAGAAAAGTAACTAAGATAGCATGATATTAATTGATTTTTTAACAGTTCCTTAGTTTCTCTCAGGTAATGTGCCTGAAGTAAGATTTTAGGAATATAAATGTATGTATGGTTGAATGTTCAGTGTACAAATCATACTTTTTGCTTAGAGAAGAAAGATTTAAACAGTAGATGTCATGAAAACAGTTTCATGAAAATTTATGAAGTGAATTATTTTCGCCCAAAGCAAAGGCCAATTAATGTTAGAAGGATATGGATAGAAACAATAATTATACACCAAAATATGTCATACAAAAATCATATATTTTTGAGGATTTGCAATATATTTATTCAAACAATAGTATCTCTGCAATGAGAAAGAATCTTAGTCTGAAAATGTATGAGAGCTCTCATAAAGAGATTACCATATTCATAAAAGTATTTGATATTGCATTTTATATAGATTTCTATCACTATAGGACCTAGCTAATCAAAATTAGTTGAATAAACTGAGTACCAAAGAGTCAATCTTTACAAGTGTTATTTTAAAACAAAATTTCTATCGTATGTTCCTGGATATGTAAGATACTTGGATTTCATGGAGAATGAATGCTCACAGCAGAAATGGTATACATAATTTTAAAAATATACAATTACCTGTAGAGACAAATGTGTATAGTTTATATAGATTATTGAAGTGGTCCTTAAATAATTAATAATGATGACTTAAATATTGAAGCATAACAGCAAATTTGAAAACTCATTTTTTGCTCATTTTGCTACTTCATCAGAGAAACAGGTCAGTAATTAGCAATAAGATTCAAATCCTAATTGCATAATTGCATCACATAAAAGTTTAAAAATCACAATCATTTTAGGATTGAGGAGACTGGAAACATACTGAAAGGGAGAGATGAATAATAAGCGCATAGTTTAATAAAAATAATCAGAAGCAGTGTAAATATAAATAACGGAGAGTTTTCAAACCTGTTAAATCATTATGTGTAACTCTGATCTTAGACTAGTATGTATGTGTGTATGTATTTAGTACTAGGGCTTGTACCCGGGGCCTTCACACTAAGGTATATCCTAACCTTTTTCATTTATTTACTTTTGTAACTTTGAAACTCTTATAATCCACCTGCTTCAGTATCCCAGTGTTGAAATTACAAGTGTGGAGCACTAGGCCCCACTAGTAAGAGTTAACTTTAGAATTAAGTAAATCTTTTCCCTGTGTGCTGCTGTGCTCACCTGCATTTATTTGTTCGTAGGGTGATCTTTGTTACCGAATGACAGACTTACCAATTCAAATAGACTGAGAAATAGAAAGTGACAGATAATATCGTTTTTCCACACTGTAGCTACTGTGTCTTACCTCTATTTTCTTGTTAAGATAATTCCAGTTTTTAATATAAAAAAATAGAGCCAGGCGTGGTGGCACACGCCTTTAATCCCAGCACTTGGGAGGCTGAGGTAGGCGGAGCGTTGTGAGTTCGAGGCCGGCTTGGGCTACAACTCGAGCGCAAGGCTGGCCTGAGCTACACAGTGCGACCCTGCCTCAAAAAACCAGGGCTGGGAGTTTGGCTCAGTGGCTTAAGCGCCTGCCCTGGTAGGCGCGAGATTGTGAATTCAATCCCCGGTGCTGCAAAAAAAA
>RJWM01001434.1:87387-101313 GCA_004363535.1 Dasyprocta punctata | reverse complement strand
GCCCATCAGAGAAGAGCTGATCATTGCATAGACATTGTTGCAGTGCTATCCTGGCAGGTTTAGTCTGTGAAGCACTTTTACAACTGCCTAATTCCTAGGCTTGTGGTATGAGGACAAAAACACAATTAATGAATATTCCTGTTGTTCTGAAGATACTTTGAGGTGAGGTTTCTTTGTTCGTGCACCCTCAGGCTGTATCTTGGGGAAATATTAACTCCCAGATTTGGCCATCACATTTCAAACATAGATGAGTAGTATCTCAGTCAGGCTATTATAATTATCTTGATCATAAATAGAGAAGTATCTACTGTCAGCATAGATGTTCGAAAAATCAAATACAGTATTTAAAAAAGTTACATATTAAAATAATAATTTCAAACTACATTAAAGTGCTGGATTGTCAATTGAATATAAAAACATGTGTTTTAGAAATCAAGGTAAATGAATTAGCAAGGCGGTGTCAAACATCAGTATCCCCTTTGTTAAAGTTTATTCATTGTACTTTTGTCATCATTTAGAATTAACACATTTCTTACCTATTCTTTGATGACTCATCAATATCACATTCACTATATTAGTGTAAGGAAAATGACAAAATTACAATAGTGAACTAACAACTGTTTCCTGCAGATTTACATGCCTGTAAGTACCAGAAACTAAAAGTTTGAATTTATAGTGAAAATATTTTAGTACTAATATTACTATGCTGCTGCATAATCAAATACCTTTCATTATTTATATATATACAAATATGCATGAGCACTTGATATATGGTTGATATGATAATTAAAATGTTAATATATGGGTATTCTTTTTTGAAATTTGATATGTTAATAATTTATATACTATCTAATATTTTGTTTTTCATGTTTTCTATACATTTTTGTCATTCCATCTGGTACTTTCATTCCACATAAGATTGACAGCACTTGTATTTTTTTTCATTATCTAAGTAACACTTCCCATGGAATTTAATTTTAACTTCTGAAACAGAGTCTTGAGGAAAAAAAAATCATAGACAAATGTTTCAGAGAAAAATTGATTGGCACTCCATTTCTTTAACTATGACCTTTGTTTAGACCAGAAGTCCCCTTGCTTTCACACTGGCTTACTACATTTCTCTGCATCCTGATCACGCTGATCTTTGGTTCAGACTGAATCCCTCTATGTTTATGTTAAACACATATCCACTGCATATAGAATAAAATAAAATTTACATTTTGCAGTGTGATATTTCAACCTGTACATTTTTATGTAATATTGCTCGATAATATCCTCAACATAACTTCAAAACTGCACAGACACAAAGACACACCTATCAGCTCTTCATATTTTTCTAATGTAAGCCTCTGCATCATGAAGGAATCCCTTTGGTTATGTAAGTGATGAAAGTAAGAATTCTCCAAAATGACTAGGATTTGCCACAAAGCACTGAGCTATTGAGTAATGATGGCAGTATTCTGCAGTTATTCCTATGGTTCATTTCTAAGCTTATTTACTTTTGCAATATTGTTTGCCAAGTGTCTACCACTATTTGGCAAGTTTCCTGTAGCATTTGAAACAAAGTTTCTTAAAATGAATTGAAGTTTCATTGTACTCCACTGATTGTGTAATCCAACAAGATGATCCACCTACTTTATCTGATAGACATAAGTGAAACATATTCCAAAATCAAACAACCAATTTTACCAAGTAGAAATAACAAACTATGTTCGAAGTAATATGCTAAGATGCCTTTATTTTTCATTTTTTATTTTATTTATTTATTTATTTATTTATTTATTTATTTTTGAGGCATGGTCTCACTATGCAGTTTAGACTGGCCTTAAACACACTAAGGAGCTCCGACTGACCTGAAACTCACGAAGATCCTCCTGCTACAGCCTCTGGAGTGCTGAAATTCCAGGTGCATGCCACCACACCCAGCATTAAAGAGTTAGATTTTAAAAGTGATTCATTAACATTGTTAGATTTTTGTTCCTTAAAAGGAGTAAAAGGAAGAGACATCTAAGAAAAAACTGATGTTTGTTGTACACAATAATCTTCTAGAAAAAAGAAAATGTAATTTTTGTAATGAGTCACCTTATGCTTTGCTAAGCATCTTTATAATGTTTCAGTTTGTTATGCTTAAACCTAAAAAGCATAAGGTCTGTTTAGGTATCTAAGAGCCTAGCAACAAGAGGATTGTTTTAAACCATTTGTTACTTTGCTTGTAAAACAAACTCCTTTATATAGAAATGGAAAAACAAAACTGTTCTCGTATGAATCTTTTAATTTATGTTCTTGGCATTTCACTTGTTTCTGGTTGAATTATTGTTAGCATGTGAACTTTTACTTAAAATGATTTATTCTTGCATCCTTAACTTTGTGAAACCTATATAGAAAGTATGCATATATTAAATTGAACTCTTGTGTTAAAGTAATGAGATTAAACTGAGCACTTGGGAGTCAATTTAATCTAATTATAAAATCACGAAAGAGTATATTCTGAATAATACTCATAGAAGCATTCTTCCAGGTTTGAAGTACATTCAAGACAAACAAAATTGAAAAGTGTATGTGTGTGTTATTTTTCCAGTATTCCCCAGTGGATACTGAAACAAAGAATAGTACCAAACACTATATATGCTGCATTTTTCCTGCTCAGACATTCCTACAATAAAATTTAATTTATACATTAGGCACAATAAGAAAACTAACAGCCAGGCATGATGGTACATGGTCATAATCTCAGCACTCAGAAGGCTGGAACAGGAGGATCCCCACAAATTCAAGGCCAGCATTAACTACATAGTGAGTTTCAGACCAGCCTGAACTACACAGCAAGACTCTGCACCAAAATAAGAAAATAATAAGAGACTAACAATAATTTGTTGTAGGTTTTAGCAATTCAAGCATAAATTGTCTCTTTTATTAAGTTAAGAACTCTCATCTTTTTATTAAAGAAAGTACTGCACAGTTCCACTTTGGCATATGTGATTGCCAGCACTGCAACTCTTATGCTTTAGGGACAGAAAGTAAAATAAGGGTTACTTAAACACAAGTACTGTAATACCAGACTAGTCAGTTCAGTAATCCTGAGGAGTACTAAGTGACTAATGAGTGGGTAGCAGATACACTGTGGATATGCTGGAGGAGTCATTCATCCCTATGTAGGATGGAGTAGAATAGTACAAGATTGTATCATGCTGCTCAGATGGCATGACAATTAATAGCATGCAAATTGCTTAATTCTGAAATCTTCCATTCAATATTTTCACAACATAGATGACTAAAGGTCACTAAAATTGTGGGAAGCAAAACCACAATGATAAGGGAGACTACTATATAATATATTTTAATATAAATGAGAAGAAGTTGGTGAAAGGGGAAAGCTGAACTTATTAGATAAAATGGTGCCTTAGTTACTTTTCTCTCATTGCAGAGACAAAATATCCAGTACCCAAAGTGAAAGGGTGAAAGATTTATTTATCTCACAGTTTGTAGCAGCTTCAGTCCGTAATCGACTGGCTCCAAGGCAAGGTGGCTTTGCAGAGTAGAGAGTTCATGGTGGGCAGACTGTAGCAAAGCAACAAGGGAGAGAGAGACAAGTCTGTTTCTGTCCCTTATATTGTATTCAGTCTACTATTATTAGGGCAGTGACAATCCAATCAGTGGACTGATCAAGCAATCACCCACTCTTAATCCCAGCATTGCACCACTAATCAATCACACACTCTAGACTCAGTTACCTCTAAAAAAAACCCCTATTAACCTATGAAGTATTAGGGGAACATCTAGACACAAACTGTAACATTCCATTCCAGTCCCTCAAAGTCCTAACAGTTTCAGCATTGCTGAAAAATTCAAGTCCTAAGTCACCTCTGAGATTTAAGGCAAACCTTTAGCTGTGTGCCCTTCTACAAATGAAAAAAAAAATTAAACACTTCCAACATTTAATGGCACAAAATAGATGTCTTGGTTACTTTTCTCTTGTTTCTAAGACAAAACACCTGACACCCAAAACTAAGGAAGAAAAGATTTACTTAGCTCACAGTTTGCAGAGGTTTCAGTCTATAATCAGTTGGCTCCAAGGCAGAGTGGCATGGCACAGGGGCAACACTTCCAGGGCAGAGCACAACAAAACAACAAGAGCAAAATGGAGGAAGGCCAAGCCTCTATTCCTCCCTTATATTGTACATAGACCATTCCATCCTCCAAGGCAGGTGTAGCACTCAGAAAATCCCTGTGCCCTCCTTTTGCACAGGATGAGAATATTCACAAAATAAAGATCCTGGCTCGCTGCTGAATCTCTTAGTTGTACTTCTAAACTTCTCAAGTTGACACAGTTTATCAACCATAACAATCCAACCCTTGTCAACTTGGCAACCAGACACATTTCTTTAACCAGTTTCCAAATACAAGATATGCTTATTCTTAGTATTCACAACTTGAACATTATAGCACAGGTTTAACAATCCTTAAGAACCAGTATTAAGTCTATCAATATTATATTACACTAGAACCATAACACTTTGCCTTTGCCCCCTGCCAAAGACTCATGCATATCCCTTTATGAACAAAGTATTCATTCCATCTGGAAGAGCTGCCAAAATCCTAACAGTTTCAGCATTGCTGAAAAGTTCTCCTCCAATATGGAAGGCACACTCTTGCTGCAAATGCCTGTAAAAATGAAAGTAAAGTTAAACACTTTCAACATACAATGGCACAAGATAAACATTTTCATTCCGAAAGTTACAGACAGGGGAATACAAAGGATTGAGACCAAAGCAAGTTCAAAATCCAGGGGGTAAACATTAAGCCCTACAATTCCTTGTCCAGTATTTGAAACAATCTGGTTTTGAGCTCCAAAAGGTTTGAGTGACTCTACCCCCATGGCACTTGTAGTGGTTGTAGCTCCCATGGCTTCTCCCTTGGGCTGGCTTTGCTCCCTTCTTGCAGGTTTCCTTAGATGATCTATGCTCCTGGCGTTTCCAAACTGCTGGGGTCTCCACTGCACCTTCAGCTTCACACTCATAGCTTCGCACACTGCCCTCTCACAGGCAAACTGTCTGGCTTCCTAGACCTTCTGAAATTGGAGTGGAAGTCTTTTCAACCTCAGAACTCTTGCATTGTGTATGCACCTAAAACCAGCACCACGTGGAAGATGCCTAGGTCTGCTGCCAGTTGGAGCAGTAGCCAGGCTTTCCTCTATCTTGGCAGGAGGGGTCAAGTGCTTGGGTTGCTGGGCATTCTGAATCCTGTTCTGAGGAACAAATTTTTTATGCTGCCACCATTCTGGAACATGGTGCTCTGCAGCGTTTGCCTCAAAGCAAAGCATTTCACTTTTGCAGACATGAGACTAAAATGTCTGAGACTGGCTGATTTTTGTGATGCCTTCAGGCCATCTTTTTTATTCTACTGTTCATTTTCAACAATAGAGATCTCAGCTCTATCTTTGCAGTCTGCAGCTTTACTGAAGCTTTTTTCATAACCAAATTCACAATGTTTTAAATCATTTTGCTGGGCTTTTTGCTCTTGATTTGCTATGTAAATCTGGCTAAAATCCTCTGACAATAGCCATGCTATTGCTTCAACATTCAAGTGCCTTGAAATTTATTTTGCCAGATTAATTAGTCTGATGCCCTTCATCTCTGTCTCAGGCAAAATCTCTGGACATAAGCAAAATGCAGACAAACTTTCTGCCAACCCATAACACACATTGTCTGGAGTCCAGCAACCAATACAGTTCTTCCCAGCTGAAACCTCTCTAGCCTAGTTTTTTCCAGAAAGATTTCTTTCAGCTTTCTGGTCTTGTGACCTCTGACCGGGATCTCCCTTACAGAATAGCCTAAGGCATTTCAGCTCTATGCTTTCAGGTGACTTCTTCAAAGCTTTTCAAACTCTTCCCACAGGTCATTCCCAAAGACTTTTGAATCACATGGTCAGACAGTCACAGCAATGACCCCACTCCTCTGGTGCCAAATTCTGTCATGGTTACTTTTCTCTTGTTTCTGGGACAAAATACCTGACACCCAAAATGAATGAAGGAAAGGTTTATTTGGCTGTTTGGGGATGTTTCAGTCCATAATCAGCAGGCTCCAAGGCAGGGTGGCATGGCACAGGGGCAACACTTCAAGGTAGCAGCCAACAAAAGCAGTCATAGCAAAAGCCGGGGAGCAAGCCTGCTTTCCTCACTTATATTGTAAGCAGGCTACCCTCTCCCCAGGGAAGGTGTAGCATTCACAGAACCTCTGTGCCATCCTTTTGCACAGTCTGAGAATATTTACAAAGTAAGTTTCCTGGCTCCCTTCTGTGTCTCTTAAATTTCTAAACTTCTCAAGTTGACACAATGTGTCAACCATAACACCTATCTCTTGGCTATTGGAGTGGAGTGCCTGGATCACTGAGCTCTCTAAAGCCAGTTCCTAGGGACAAATTCTCTAGGCTGCCACCATTCTGCAGCATGGTGTTCTATGGCTTTCTACTCAAAGCAGTCTTTCTCTTCTGCAATTTTGAGGCTGCAAAAGGATGAGACTTGCTGTTTCTAGAGATGCTCTCAGGTCATCTTTTCTATTCTCCTGTTCCTTCTCAGCAGTCAAGATCTCTGCTCTATCTTTGCAGCCCACAGCTTTACTGGAATTTCCTTTCTGGTCAAAATTGCAATATTTTAAATCATTCTGTTGGATTCTTTGCTCTTGATTCTCAGCATAAATCTGGCAATAATTCCCAACAGTAGCCATTGCAGTGCTTCAATATTTGACTGCCTTAAAATTTTGTCTGCCAGCCTTAATCTTAGTCTTAGGCAAAGTCTCTGAACATGAGGAAAAAAAGTAGACAAACTTTCTTCAAAGGTATAGCATACAGAGTCTTGAGTTCAAAAGCCAGTGCAAAAAAAAAAAAAAAAAAAAAGAGTCAATGCAGTCCTTCTTCCCAGCAGAAACCTCCTGACCCTGATCTTTACCAGCAGAACTTTTATTAGTCTTCTGGTATTGTGAACTCTAACCAGAATCTTCCAGACAGGACAGCCTAAGGCATTTCAGCTCTGCTTTTTCATTAGGCACCTCTGAACCTTTCCAAATTCCTCCCACAAGGCATTCTCAAAAGCTTCTGAACTACATGGCTAGTATAGTCATAGCAACAACCCCACTCTGAGTACCAAATTCTGTTTTAGTTACTTTTCTTATTGATGAGACAAAATATCTGACTCCCAACATTAAGGGAAGAAAAATTTATGTAGTTCAAAGTTTGCAGAAGCTTCAGTCCATAACCAACCAGTTCCAAGACAGGGTGACTTGGCAAAGTAGACAGTTCATGGCAGACAGACTGTAGCAAAGTAAGAAGGGAAAGAGAGATAATCCTTTTTCTGTTCCTTGTATTGTATCTGGTCTACTGGCATGAGGGTGGTGCCAATCCAACCATTGGACTCATCCAGCAATCATCCACCCTTAATCTGAGTACCTTTAGTATCAGCATTTCACCACCAATCAATCACACACTAGATTCAGCCACCTCTGAAGAAGCCCTATGAATTCATGAGGCTTTGAGGGGACCTCTAGACACAGATCATAACAGGTGATATATTCTTGTATCACCAGAAACTTTTTGTTGAGGACATCTATTATCCTATCCCATAGCAATGGGTTCAAAAATAGTGCAAAGTCCATTGTCTTTAATCTACTCCTTTCACTGCAGAATTTCTCTTCATTATAATTCTTATTCTTCCCAATTCATGAGTTTATATATTAAAACAAAATATTGTTATGAATAAAAGTTGAAAATAAAACAATCCCCCTTCCACAGCTCAAGGTCAAAGAATAAAGGATGAGAAAAGACATCTGTTAGTCAGCACACTTGAAGAGTTACTCTTAAAAAACTGGATGAAGGTAAATGACTACATCGTCATAAGTTTAACATAATATATTTTCAATCATATTTTTTCCTATCTGCAGAGGGGCTTGTCAACAAAGTTAAATAATTTAATGTTACTTATAAAATGAAATTCAGGATTACTGGAGTGTATTCTAGCATCTCAAATAGAAGGGTAAACCTGAGCCCAAGAACATTCAAATCTTAGTGACCCCATTCTTTCCTTATAGCTTTATGCTTTTTTAACACAGAAGGAAGGTTTACTTACTTTCAATTCATTTTCTGTGAAAAATCTTAACATATTTCCCATTTTGATTCTGCTACAATTTGTAAAAATCTTACATACAACATGGAATTTAGATAGTATCATGGTATACACAATATTCTAACATTCTCCTTATTCCATTAGAATATATTGAGCTTGTGCACAAAATAAAACATATGAGAACTTTAATGAAGTGCTGAAGCCAGTAGAATGAAAAGGACATATTCTATGTTTCAAACAACAAACAAGTAGAGGGTTTACATTTTATCAGATAAAAAAGAAAAGGAAACTGTAAGAGAAAAATATTTTCATTTAAATATTAGTCATAAATCAGTGTACTAGTAACAAGTCCCCAAGGAATGTGAAGAAGTTGCATTTAAAACTCTCACATTAAGCTAAAAACTGTTAAAAGTATTAAGAGTGTCAGTTATACCTTTGATAATCATCAGAACCAAACTGAAACTCTGTCTAAAAGTTGATATTTCTAGTTTAGAATATGGAATGCTTCATTCATTTAATTTAATTAAATATGTATCATAATAAAAAATATTGTTAATATGAATCAAAATATTTAGCATATACAACCTTGAATAAATACCATGTTATAATTATTATATGAGGTAAAATAAGTTTGTATAAAATATTTATGGATAATATAATATGGAATTTTGAAATAAAAAAGGAAATTGGATTATGTAAATGGATTATGTTAAAGGAGTTAAATTTTAGGAATATGCCCATTGAACTGGATGAATCAATGCATATCTCGAACAACAAAATAGACTCAGATAAGAGAAGTTCAGCATTCGCTGTAATAAATCTGAAAAGATTACTCATAGAAATAGTTTGGTGGCAAAAAGGAAATGGAAAACACATATTCTAAAACAAAAAGATAGAACTTACATGTAGTTTTATTTCTCACAGGGAATACAGAACGGATGAAGAATTCATGGGCAGATATTTCCAGAATTAGAAATATCAAGTCATCATGGAAAACATACAACAAGGATAAGTAAACTTAATATATTACCCAACCATACATACTAAAACTGTGGACCAAAAAAAGATAAGAAATGTATGTTAGAAGAAATCAGGAGTAAATGCCAAGTTGCTATCATAATTTTCGATACTAACATTGGCATTTATAAGAGAGCTGAGTGATAGTTTCAACAAACAGTGAATGAATAGTACAATAGAAAGCAAAGAAAAATGACTTCCAATAACTTCAGAATTGTATATCTAGGGGGTCAATTTTTTTCAAACTGAGGGCAAAGGAAAGACTCTTCATAGATAAAACTAGAAAGAAACACAACACACCTATACTAAATCAAAATGAAAACCAAATATTACACCTCAAGATTCAGCAAAATAAACCCAGATGAGAAATTTGAGGTACAGAAAGGAATAGTGATGAAACAAAGCACAAATGTAAAGCAAATGAAATTTGACCAAAATTCATACTAGCAATACAGGATGTAATTAGTACATTTGTGGAAATTTTATAATTAACCAACTCTAAAAAATATCAAATAGATTCAAAAATATGTTTCACTAAAGAAACATGAGTAGAAAAGAAATACATGAAAAGCATTCATTTCTAACAGAATTCAAATAAAGGAAACAACACGTGCTACAGATTAAATAATTTAAAAATTACCTACAAAGACCAAACACATAAAGCTTACTGGTAGATCCCATCAAATAGTAAAAAATAATTAATATCAACTATTCACAAGCATTTTTGAAAGCAAAGGTGATCTCAACAGAAGGAAAGAAATATGGTATGTTATCTTATTATCTCTTAAAACCAATATGCTGAAGTCCTAATTATCAGAACCACACAAGGTAAATTTATACTTGGAAATAAGGTCAGTGGCAGAAGCAATTATTTAAGATGCAGTCCACTAGAGTTAAGATTGAACTAAATCCAGCAACATTGTTGTCCTAAATGAAAGGGGGCGATGTACACACACATGCATGCAGGGGACTGCCAGGTGACTATTGTGCATGAGTTACTAGCAGAGCAAGTTCCTGACACGGAGTCATCCTTAGCATCTTCAGAGACAGCATGGCACTGCTGACAACCTAGAATAGGTTTTGTAGACTGAAACAAATTTCTATTGCCTAAACTACTCAATTTCTGCTATTTTGATATGAGTGTTTTAGAAAATGGATATAACATTATTATATGATTTAATATTGCTAGGATGGCAATCAATACTCCTCAAGTTAATGCACAGATTCCATCAGATTTTTTTTAATCTCAGTGGTGCTGGGGATCAAATACAGGTTCTCACACATGATAAGCAAGCACTCTGCTCCTGAGTTCCATGTTCCAGCCTTCAATAACACATTTATGACTTTGAAGAAATTGACAGGTTGCATCTATAATTCATATAGAAAGTTATAGGTGCCAGAACAGTCAAAATAATCTTTGTAAAGACCATACTTGGAGGACTCACACTTCCTGATTTCAAAACATACCATGAAGTAATCAAGACGGTGTATTTCAGACATAAGAATATATACATAGATCGATGGAATAGAATTAGCAATACATGCCTAGAATTAGATATTGATCCATTACATTTACAGTCAAATTGCTTTAACAACATAACAAAACAATAAAATGATGAAAACTAGTCATTTTAACAAATGGCTCTGTGGTAAATGATTACTTTATGCAAAGTTCCACTACAAAAAATTTTCTATAGGCCTAAATATAAGAGTAAAAGCCATGAAACTCTTTATTAGCAGACATCATCACAGTAAATATTATAATCTTAAATTTGCCAATGACTTCCTAGTTAGCCCAAACTCAAGCAATAAAAGAAAAAGAGTAAACTGAACTTCAAAGTTAAAAAGTTTTGTCCTCACAGAATACCATCAACAAATCAAAACACAATCCACTGAATGGGAGAAAATACTTGAAAATCATGCATAAGGCAAAGGAATTATACTCAGAACATGGGAAGAGCACTTAAAATTCAGTAATAGATTAATAATCCAATTTCAAAGAGGGAAATTACCAGTAGATATTTCTCCAAAGAACACACACAAATAATAAACACATTAAAAATGCTCGAAATCACAGAGAATGCAAATCTAATTCACAATGGGATCCACATCCATTTCACATACTAAGATGATATAATAAAATCAATAGATAATACGTTTTAAAAATTATTTTATTAGTATTGCAGTGCGTAATGACTACATTCACTGTGAGGAGTTGGGACAGTGCATAACCCAACTTTGTTCTTTCTTTCTGTCCTCTTCCCTGACCATCCACTCCCCTACCCCATCCTCCATCTCCTGGTCCCCTTCTCTTCTACAAAAAAATCTGGCTTCTGGTTTCCTATTATTTATCTTTCATTTTGCTCTTTAATTTACTTATACTTAGGTTTTTCATATAAGATAGTTGTGATATTTGTGCACCATGGAGAAGCATTTTTGCATAAAAAAAGGGTACATATGAGTCATTTGTAGGTAAATGGATGCATTTGAGACCCTTATATTAAATGAAATAAATGAGACATTCAAGCTTAAATATCACAGCTTCTCTTATTTAAGAAACAGATATTTTCATGAATATGGAGAAAGCAGAAAACTTGTACACTGCTGGTGGGGTTATATAGCAGTGCTAGTACGTGAGAAAATAGCTCAGCAAGTCCTCAAAGAGTTTGAAAGCTCAAGTTATCATTTGACCTAGCAACTCTACTCGTTAGACCCATGAAAAATGCACTTGAATTTGTACATGAATGTCCATAATAGCATTATTCATGCTGGACAAAAACTGCACACAATCCAGATGTGTATCTACCACAACAAAATACAGATGTGGTTTTTCTATATAATAGAATATTATTCAGCCAGAAGAGGAAATGAAATACCAACCCATGCTACAATGTATATTAACCATGAAAATGTTATTCTAAGTTAAAGAAATCCTCAAAAAAAAAGTGTTATATAATTGCATTCAAATGTAATTTCTAGAACAGGCAAATCTGTGGAGACAAAGTCAATTCATATTAGCCAAGGATAGGTAATGTTTGGGGAGAAAGGAAAGGTGAAACCATAGCAGTTATAGAGTTTCTCTTGTAAATATGTTCCACACTTGATTTCCATGATAATTAAACAACTCTATAAACACACTAAACAAATGAGCCAAATATTTGGTAAGGCAATTATATCCAAATACTACTCTTCCAAAAAAAAAAGTAAATAAACTAGACAGCTAAAGCCAAAGCAACATTAATGAAAAACATGTTAATGGCTAAAACGATGTCATCAAATAGTACTTAATATTTTAATGAAATTCAAA
The DNA here is from genome assembly GCA_004363535.1 of Dasyprocta punctata. Lineage (NCBI taxonomy): Eukaryota > Metazoa > Chordata > Mammalia > Rodentia > Dasyproctidae > Dasyprocta > Dasyprocta punctata. Next base: position 88,876 of record RJWM01001434.1, on the reverse strand, counting down.
AGTCAGTTAAATCCAACAATATAAATCATATATATTGTAAAAATTAATTAAATAGCTATTAGACACAAAACCCAGAGTATGCCTATCTCTGCATATAGGAAAGGGCAGTAGAGGAACACATGATGGAAAAGCACTCAGAGACAGTGTGAGAAAGACTCAAAATATTATGTGCTTTTGCTTTGGTATTAGAACTACTGGCTTGTTTATTATTTTTTATATTTATTATATGTTTTATGTAGGGGAAGAATTCATTGTATTTACTACCTGTTGCATAACATGTCTGAAATTATGAGAAAAATAAAATAACTTAGAATTGCTATATCTGTTTTATTTCATTCACATTCTAGTTCATCTTGGCATTACGTATGCCTCCTACAGCTAGACTTTGAACACAGAATAGTACATAGCCCTTCATCTTTTCCGAGAAAATCTTCTGCTTTAGGTTTTCATTTTATTGCTGCACTACATTAATTATATCTCTTCCAGTGTTTTCAGCTTATCCACTTCTGTTCTTTTCTGATCAATGTGCACCAGGGTTGAAAGTATCTAACTTCTAAAAGGAAAATTTAAATATAAATAATATTACTATTTCAGCTTATTTATTTCTCTGACTGTAATTCAGTCTTAATTTTTCCTCACAGTTTTCTGCAACTCATTCAATTAATACTCAATAATATGCATCCAACCCTCATGATTTCAATGCCATGCCTTTCTAAGGCTAACGAGCACTTAATTCGTGAAAGGTAAATATTTGATTTTGTGATAGTTTTCAAGTGACTCCTCCTTCACATTTCATTCTTCCATTAATTTCTTCAAATAGATGTATTGAATGTCTAACTTGCATCAGGATAGAAAATAGATTGATGTGGTCTGGTGGTCATGAGACTTACAACCTTGGAGTAATGACAAGCATCAAACAGTCAACAGTTACCTCAGCAATAGCAAGCTAATGAGCCCATTACACAAGACCGCATGATGCAAAGAGGGTTGAAAACAGGCAAACCTAATTTATATTGCAGTATTACATTTGAAACCTGGCTGCTCTGTAGTAGAGATGGTCTCAGGTAATCTAGAAATTGCCCATGCTCAAGTCCTACTCCCAAAAATTCTGATAAAATTTTTTGTGTTGTGGGTATCAAAGATTTTTTTTTGTACCAGGAATTGAACTCAGGACCTTGCACTTGCCAGGCAGGCTCTTATGCCACTGAACTATATCCCTGGCCATTTTTTTTATAACTCCCCCAGATGATTCTGCAGTACAACCAATAAAAGTGTACACACATAGCTAATGGATAAGATGGGACAGATACAGAATCATTTTTCCAGTGTCAGTGTGAACAAAAGAAGTGAAAGCACAGAGAATTTATGTGGACAATGCTTGCTATATGTTAGTGCTTTATGATCTTTCCCGTGAGCATCCTACTCACGTTTAATTTCTTTTTTTTTTTTTTTTTTTTTTTTTTTTTTTTTTTTTTTTTTTTTTTTTTTT
>RJWM01001434.1:0-87287 GCA_004363535.1 Dasyprocta punctata | reverse complement strand
CTGGAAGTTTGAAGTAACTGAGGATAAAAGCATCACAAAGATGACTCAAAAGAATCTAGGCATCTCAGCGAGATAGCTAATAGTATCTATGTCAACGCTCCACTTTAGCGAAGACTTAAGTTGCTTGCCCCAAAAATTGCTGAAAGGAAAGAAGCCAGAACCAAAAGGAATAGAGAGAAATGCTTGAAAATTTCAACACGTAAAAGGGACAAGTAGGCAATGATGAAGCCAGTTGAAGTGTTTCGCTGAAACTGCCGCTAGTGATAAACCTACCTGCTCCTTCGACAGAATAGTTCATAGAAAATACATCGTTGTAAGTGTGTGGTTAATGACCCTGATAGTGTTCTTTTTTTTTTATAACTAACATGAGCAGAGGACATAGCTGAAAGGTGAGTAGACCCTAATTTTACCTTAGGTTATTAGAGTATAAACACTTGGAAAGAACTTGTAGAATTACACAGAGAGGTAGGAATGCCATAGGTTGAGTCTGGAATGGAGAAAACGTGATTCCTCTCTCAGAGATCTTAAAAGCAGTTTTGCAAAAACTCAAGAGATCCCAAGATGTATACAGACAAATAGCAATTCGAAGTATGATAAGAGAGATTAATTTTAAAGAATTTTGTCAATAATAGGAAAAGCTGTGTGTAGGAGGAAGATTTTGGAGGAATTCACTGTACTGTGTTCTTAATTTTTCTATGAGTCTAAAAGTGCTCTAAAATATATAATCTATTAAAAATTACATCCCCCGACCACCACCTTTTCTGTTGTACCTCTTCAAATCTGACATATTATACATTGAAAACCTGTATTTTGATTATTATCAATAGACACTATTACTTTCTCCATTTTTCCCCTCTGCCCAAACACATTCTTGTTTTTAAGTAAATACATGATTAGAGGGAAAATGAAAGATGCTAATTTTGACAGAATTGCAAAACTCAATATAGATAGATTAAAATAATTGCCTATGATATTCATGTGTGGAATACCTGACACATCTCAAGGAATTTTAAACACAGGGCATTATATAGTAGACATCTCCCTAAAACAACCTGCATCTTGCCAACCTGCTTACTGTAACTCTACTGGCCATAAAGTGACTGATTAATTGTGTTGAAAAACTGGACTGTATTACTGAGTATTGAACAGTATTACTAAGTACTATTACTCAGCAAAATTAAATAACACATGCTTAAGTAAGTTTTACTCAGTATTTTATAAGGATTTTTGGAAACTTTTGTAAAATCCAAAATATGCGCAGAATTATAACTTGCTAATGAGCCCATATTTTAGGGAATGGGAAAATGGGCTACTAAAATAGCTCCATTTATCCAACAATTAAGACAGGTTCTATTTGTACTAGAGGCTACATCAATGAGCAAAGCAACTTTGTAGGCTTTAAAGTCATTACCACTGAGCAAATTTCCATTGTCTATTTAGGAAATGTTGTAACATAACAGATGGATGCCGTTGTTTAAAAATATATTGGCAGTTGAGGAAAAAAAGTAAGATAATTAAACCTATGAGCACAGCAAGGAAGATGCAAAGATTAGGATATAAGAGCATTAAGGTAGAATTTTCTCTGTGTCTGAAATACGGTACTGTATATCTCTTAGGTAGAAAAGGATGAAAAACCCCCCTCCCAAATACACACATGCATGTTTACACACACACACACACACACACACACACATACACACACGGAGCCAATGAACAGTTATGTAAAGTTAAACATTCTAGTAGCTTTCCTTCCTGTCTCCCTCTGTCTGGCTTCTACCTCCTAATCTTACCTTCACAAATTCATTGCAAAGGAATGAAACTTCTGACTTAAAACCTCTCAACCATACACTAGCATTTTTTGGAGGCTATGAAAACTTCAAATCTAAGTTTTGAGAGTTTGTAGTTTTTTTAGTTTCATGGTTGAAATTTTCTATTTAACATTATAGTGTCAGATGCAGTATTTTGCTCCATTTTGTTTAGAACAAAAAGAACATAAAAACATTTTGGGAAATCTTTAGCCTGATTCAGTGCATCCAGAAGTAAAATTTCAGATAGAATTTGAAAATTCCTGACACTCTTTTCTTTCTAAATTACGTTTTTATGGCATTTTCTGGAAATATTCCAACAAGGAAGGTTTAGAATGCTGATTTGGTCCATGCAAAGAATTATTTATTCTTTGCTGCCAAGGGGAGGGATGGAATAACGAGATCTAGTATTGCAGACACTTACTTATGTAACTGCTTATAGCACAAAGCAGAACATAGTAATTATGTTTCAAAAGAGCATGAAAAGATAAGAAATAGATTAATTCTAGCTGGGAAGAGTGAGGAAGAGTTCATATAAAACAGCCTCAAAGATGGGAGGGATATATATGAATGTATTTCCTGAGACTAGCTATTATCCAGCTGACAATGATTTTGAAACTTTTTCTTACACTACATATTGCCAACATACCTTGTTTTGTAAGCACTTACTTTTCACATAGAACTGACATGTTATACTATCATGCCTTTTACAGATTACACTCCAGTTTTTTTAAATACCTTCCTCAAAATATTATTATGTGAGGCGCCTGATGTCATATAACTTAATTACTATGAATAGTCTCATTTATGGAGCTTTAAATGCATAATGCAAGTGAACACAGAAATACAGTGAAACTGCGAAATTTAGTCCACACTCACAGCACTGCAAAACCTGAGTGTTGTAAGTATTGTTTTAAAATATTTTATTAGAAATATATCTTCCTTACTAAATTGTTACTTGATAAATACTTACGCACAAGTAGAACGTTACATTGCAGATGTATAATTTAAATGCATTAATTTGATTGCCTCTCATAAATCTAGATTTTCTTATAACATTCAAAGAATTTTGCAAGCATGGTTCTTCCAGCCAGCCCTGGTACCTGTATCACTGTACACATCAGCACTGCCCATTTGATTTGTTTCCTGTTGAGTAGCCCTATTTTCTGGTTGGCAGCTAAAGCCTATAGTAGTGGGTTCTCCTGCACCCATGAAGACAGGCTCTGCAGTGTAGTGAAATCTATGTGAAACTAGATTTCAGATACGTGAAGGAGGAGACGACACGCAGAGGATTTGTAAAACTGAATTCGTAGGTTTCCTAAATTTTTAAACCCAATTTCCCCCACCACACACACACACACACACACACACACACACACACCAGTAAAGGTTAATAAAAAGGGAGGGAGGAAGGGAAGAAGAAGGAGAGGGAGATTGAACTTCAGGAAATCACTTTATAGTATTTTAAGCTGAAAAGGACCTGAGTTTCTTCCATTAATGACTGGCTTTATTACCAACTGTACCAAAGGTATTTTTAAAATTGAAATGACCAACATTTTCACTGCTTCAAATTTTCCAGCTTCTTTGTATATTTCCACAGGAGTATTATACACGTCCTTGGCCATACTTTCATCATCTTCTCACTTACAAGTCTAATCATTTTCATGAAGTAAGATCACTGCCACCTGATGGGTACACATCTAGATAATTTTAGGAGGACTTGCTTGCTCCTTGTGCTGGAAGCCTCTTGCTGGAAGGAACTGTGAAGTGGGTTAAAACTCTGTGCATAAAGAAGTGCCCAAGTTCCTCTCCGAATAAGTGATCTAGATTGTATGCAAATTAAGAAATAACCTAATAACATAGTTCTACAATTTTATTCTGAATATTGTTGCTGCAATTTATCTCATTTGTGTTAATCTGGTATTATTATTATTTTTTAGTCTCATTATTTTCCATTTTGTTTTGAATTACATTGAATTATATAAAAAATAAGAGGGGAAATTGACTGAAACTTCACATTTTTACAAATGTGGCTTATCATTTAGGAATACAGACTATTTTTCTATTTTCTTAGTTCTTTTATAGTCCTCAGTAAAAATTTACATTTCTTCCTAGAACTAGTGTATATTTGTTGATTTTTTTTTCCTAAAAATTTTATTGTTCTTTTCAAATTACATTTTCTCTTTGGTTATAACTGGTTCTTATGAAAAGCAGTGATTTTGACATATTGATTTTATACCTGGCTTACTGATTTTGCACCTGTGTTTTCCAGTGGAGTAGAGAATTTTAAATATATTTCTTATTCTTTTATAGCATTGTACGCAGGAGGTGAGTTATATATCTTGGTTCACTCATTCTGCCTTTATGACCCATCTTCTTTTTCTTTTTCTTTTCTCTTTTCCCTTTTCTCTTTATTTTCTCTTTTCTATCTTTTCTTTTCTTTTTTCCTTCTTTCACTTCTCTGTGTGTATATGAGAGAGAGAGAGAAACAGAAAGAGAGAGAAAGAGAGAGCAAGAGAGAGACAGACAGACAAACAGACAGACCCAAAGCCTGATACAGCGTAAACACATATTCTACATTTTAACAAATCCCTGGCCCACAGCCTTAGTTTCTTGAACTTAATAATTTTGAATTTGCGATTTGGAAGAGGAAACTAATTTGGGTATTCACAGTCCTAGAGTTCAATGAGGACATCATAACTTATTTGTAACCTAGTAACCACATTTGTCACTAAATTACATATTACCATGATAGCTAAATAACTGCTCCAATGTGTCAACCTAAGAGAGGTCACAGGAAAGCTCAGTAATTTAAACATTTCAGGTCTGTAGAGGTGACAGTAATTCTTCTAAAATAATTGCTGTGGGGAAATGTGGAAAGCTACATGATGTTAGATTTTTCACTGAAAGAAAAAAAAAGAATAATGGCAGTTTTTTTCCTCGCATTAAATAAATTTACCCAAAAGATTTTGTCACTTCATTGAAAATAAGTATGTGAGTAGGAATATCTGTACATCCATCCACAATTATTAAATGTCTTAGAAACATTTGCTTTTCTTTAGCGAAATGATTTCTATCTAATCCTGATAAAGAAAATTTACTTCCTTTCATAACTTCTCCACAAAGTGATCACATTTTACTGTATTTTCAGTGAAGATGAAATTTATCATCAGTCGTTTCTGATGAAGGGTACTGGTTACAAGTTGGAGACCTACTTCAGTTTGTATTTCAGAGACTGAATTACCTATGAGGCTGTAAATATGTGATAACTAAAATGTGCCTCTTTCATCCATTAATCTTACAAATTTTTAAAGTTCAACCAGTGAAAACGTAAGGTTCAAATACTGAGGTGTGATGAATTCATTTGATTCACTTGATAGAATATTATGGAGTTATTCAAAATATGTAATGTTTAAATAATGGCCTGGCACATTGCAATAATTTGAATCAAAATAAAGGACCTTATATTTTATGTGCTATTTGATTCTAAAGAGTATATTTCTCTTGAAAAGGTTTTAAATGAACTAAATATTAGTACTCACATTATAACTACTAAACCTATGAATAATCTTTTGATTTGAATTTTTCTGATGTTTTGCAAGATTGACCTAAGAATTGTACTATTTTTAAATAAAATATATCTCAAAAATATCTTCAGAAATATTACTGTAGTGTTAACAGGTAAGTAACAGTAGAAGATTTAAAATACAAATTCCTTTTATTAAATTGTATTTTATACAATAAAGTCAGAGCAAATTTAGTCAATGAGTAGACTGACAACGAAAATTACAATTTTTTCCTAAAACTTCATTGTGATACTGATATCAGTGCACAGAACAGATTACTTTTTGTACATTCTAAAGTCAACTGAGTATTATTTATGTAGTACTGTAAATCCATTTATCTTCTCTTTCAGATTTCATAACTTACAATAACAAATGTTTCTCTTGCTATCCATCCAATTCAAATACAAGTCATTGGTAAATCTTATTTCCTAAACTCTCAAGCAAAAGGGCTTAGAACAAACATCAGAGAGTGTGATATCCCAGTTGAAAGATTTCTGTGACAAGTTACAATTCATTAAACTGTCTCGCACATGTGTCTCCATTCGTTGTGAAAATGGTTATTGTAGAAGTTGGATTAGCACGGTTAATTTCCCAGAGCAGTGTAAAACACAGGTCATTAAAAACTGTACTGGTTACTTTATTTATTTATTTATTCTTTATTTTTTATTTTTTGCGGCACCAGGGATCAAACTTACAACTTTGCGCCTGCCAGACAGGCGTGTAAGCCACTGAGCCAATCTCCCATCCCTAGATTTTTGAGGTAGGGTCGCACTATGTAGCTCAGGCCAGCCTTGAGCTCACATTGTAGCCCAAGCAGGCCTTGAACTCACTATGCTCCTCTTACCTCAGCCTCCCAAGTGCTGGGATTAAAGGTTTATGCCACCACACCCGGCTTTTGTACTGGTTATTTTGATATGTATTCTAGATTAGAAATTAATTTTCCTACCTTCTTTATTTTGTCTTTGGCATGTGTCCAGTTGATTTGCTTTTCTATTTTTTCCTTTCTCCCTAAATGTTTGCCACATATTGAAAATATTTGAGCCTGTTTTTGCATCAGTTTGTATGTGCATCATTTTACATAAGCACAAAGTTTAGCCTTTTGTTTTCATTAGGAACTACTTCTGAAAAGAATGCTGACTTTATTTTCTTTTCCCTCAATTTTCCATGAAAGCAAGTCCGGGTAGTAACCCCATAATATTTTAGTAAGCAAATTTTTCCTAATTTCATAACACATAATTTGGGATGTTATTTAATGATTTGGTCCCAATATATAGTTTTTATCAAGTTGAAGAGTTCACCCTTTCTCATTTGGCTTATGTGTATTGACTATGCCAATCCTGGAGATGCATCATGCAGAATTATGGAAGGACGCCCTGCCAGGCTCTGATGAGAATGACTGGGGAGATGAACAGTTTCCTGCTAACAACACCTAGGTTATCACAGATTTTACACAAAGACCACTGCTCTTGATGTGGCTACAGCTAATAAATGAAACTATGGCTAGAAATTTCTGGCCATTTATGTGTAACAGGAATGTTATAACCAAACTTTGACTTCTGTGTTAGGATGGTAGACTTCATCAAACCCAAAATGCAGTCTGAAAGTTTCTCCTGAAAAACTGTTTCTTTCCCATTCTGCATTCATTTTTAAATGATGTTTCTCTGGAGTAAAACTTTCTAATCTTTGCTTCTCAAAGGATCTAGTATTCACATAAGACAGAAATTTTCTCCTATATTGCACTAAATCACAGTATTGCAGACTGATTAGCTGTAATACCTATCCACTAGGTAAAAATAGATCCTCTTAAATTTGATATTACGTGGGATGATAGGTTTATGAGTTATTTATAATCACAACCTCACATACCTTAAAGCATTTACTTGAGAAAAAAATATAAATCTGAATAAGATGGCACAAGCCTATAATCCTTAATCACCATCAGTGTAATTTATTACTGAGTGTTTAGAAGATTATATGCTTTTATGAACCACTTCCACATTCTCAAGCAGAAGAAAAATATTACACAATCTACAGCTTGAATGCGCTTAGTACTCCAATTTCAGACATGAATAAATCACTTTTTTAATTTTTGAAAGACTTCCTTCATTGGCATTCAGTACTTACACAGCAGAATTTTAGCAGCACTGCAATTTTCCTTTTCCTTGGGTAGGGATTAAAATAATTGCAACAACAGCAAAACCATTTTTTGCCTTTTCAAAAATCAAAATCACATTTTTATGTTTTGAACAAAATGATTTATTCTGGGGTAGACTGTACATATTTGTGTTGATGAACAGAACCTTTCCCTAAAGATACACCAAAGTATTGTCTCTTTTTTGATCATTGAAAATAAAAAAAGCATTTATCTATACTGTCCTTGAAAATAGATGCAGTTCTGTGTGTGTGTGCATGTGTGTGCATGCAAGTGTGTGTATAGAAAAGTAGAAAACACAATAGCAGCAGAAAGACTAATAAATGTTCCTAAATTAATTCAAGAAATACTTAATTTTCCCTTTCTATTTATTAATTTTCATTAAACATATAAATACAAATATTCATTGATAAGCTATGATATACGTTACTAGTACTGATTGTAAGTGACAGGAACTCCACTAAAATAACTTTGACAAGATGTGTTCTGTATTAGCTCATTAAGCAAACTAGGTCACAGGGTTCCTAGAACTAAGAAATGACCACCTGCCCAGTTACGTTCACACTCTCTCCCCTTCCCATGTCGACTTCTCTTTGCCTGCCTGTTTCATTCCCTAGAATAAGTCATCTTAACAAATGTGAAACCACTGACCAAACCAGGTTACAGAATCTCATCTTTTAGGTGCACATTCCAGGAACATGGATCCTTTTTCCATAACTGTAGGTTTCAAAATTCACATGGTGACCTTTGATTATTTTTCTTGCTTAAGGCTTCCTTCTGTGGCCTCAGTTGACATTTGTTATAGAAAAGCTCCACATAGAAATTCAAGATGTTTCTCTAAAAGGGGTTTTGGGAGGACTCAATAAATACATAAATGCACAAATGTGCTTTTTCATTTCCTAACAAAAGATGGGAATAAGAGAAGGAAAATTATTTGACACTCACTTTTGTTCCTTTAATCTAATTCAGTTTAAATTTCTACTAAGTATCAATTGAATTAATCATTCAGTTAGAGGAATAACTGGAATTTAATATTTTTAGTCCATAAATACAAAATCAGTTAATACTTAGGAATTCCAAAACATGCTTAACTCCTCTATGGAAAAGTAACAAGATAGTCCCTAAAAACTGAATTTAAATTTGAATAAGTCAAAAGTGGTTATATCTCACTTTGGAGAATCAATTTGAGTGCTAAAATTCAAAGATGATTTTTGGACCACTGCCTGACATGCTAGGTGCTGATGTAAAAAGATTGATTTCCAAATGGGTTTATTCAAGAGCCCCTGATTTTATATACTTGCTGTATCTACATTCAAGAGCTAATATTTACAGAAATTTTGAGATCCTTTTGCAATACTCTAACTTGTGTAATATTTAAAAAATTCTCTCATGCTATAAGCAATGTCTGAAACTGGCAATGGGTATAGTGTGGACTTGCCCTGCAGTATTGCATCATAAAATTAAGAGGAAAAAAGTGAAAATAAAGCATATATGTATATATGTATATGTGTATATATATATACATGTTATCATAAGTTTACTCAGAAAAATTTACAGTAATAAAAGTAAAAATTGATTATACTTGAGAAAAATATATAAAGCTGGGAAGAGATTTTACATTAGAGGTGATATCTGGAAAGCACTTGGAAGAATTATTGTGTTTACCAATGGATTTTGAATAAGAATAAGGCATATATATGCATATGCATATGATACATATTAAGCCATAATACATGGAGTTTCAAAACAATATGGTATTTTGAAGAATTATAAATTTGTGACCAAATAGAGAATAAGGCATGCAGTACATTTTACAAAGACTGTAATAAGAACAGAAAAAGAAAGAGATGTATGTTATGCATATGATACTAGACTTTATCCTAATACAATTGAAAGTTTGTGAATAGAGGTTGGATGAGCTAAGGGAAATGAAAAGATCAGAGAGACTTTTAAAATATTTTTCTACCAAGAATGTGGAGGAAAGATGAATATGAAATTGACTATTACCCATTAAATTGCTTAAGAAGCAAGAGGTATGATTTTTTGAACAAGGCAGTGACCCTTAAGATTAAAATAATTGGTTTTTATCATATTCAGAATTGTAGTAGTTGTAAGTGTAGGAGACCCAACTAAAACCAATTTAAGCAACATATTGCATTGGTCCATATAGTGGAAGGATAGAGAGACACATCTTGAATAGCATAAACAAGATAACAGAAGATATGAACAGACTCAGTGTAAGTCCTGTGAAAAGCAGGGGTAATAGGGAATGACTTTCTGATATTTGGTTTTCTGACATTCACACAAATTTTATTTGGGAAGATCATAATGATGTATGGCGAGGGGATAGTTGCAAGGAGGTTAAACTTGTTTTAGATATGTGTAAATGAGAGGTTTCCTAAAGCAGTAGTTTATACTGGCTGACAGTTGGATGGGGCTAAGACTTTCTAAATGTATAGATTTAGGATGCAGCAGTATTTTGAGAATATATCTGCTGCAATAAATAAATGATGAAGTATGAGAAATTTGTGAAAATCAACATTTAACTATGAGTAGAACAGTTTCCAATATCTCAGATCAGAGTGTTGCTGAAAAGTTCTTGCCAAAATTACTGATAGATACTTGAGCATCATTTATAGCATAGTTTCTAAGCATTCCAAATTTTAGAGCAAACATTAAACAAAACAAAGTATCTCTTTAATTGTGGATTACTACTGGGTTTTATTTGTTATAGAAATGAAATAGAAATGAATGATAATGTATTAAAACACTATACATGGTCTGCTAAATTTATATAGGTCTGACATCCAAAGAATGAAAGATGCTATAAGTATGTCATCTGTAAAACAGCATATGACCCTGCTGTGTACTTATTTGACAGCAATCCTATGTAGTGAAAATCATTTCCAGTGCACACAAACGTTCTGAAAACGGCCACTTCCATTTTTTATGTTTTTTCTCATTCTGATGTGCTTTCCAAACTTCTGTAACAAAACTATCTTAATCCTGAGGTGTAGCCAGTTTTGATACATGAAAACTTTGCTACAGTAGTCCATTCTAACCACTTCAGTTTCTTAGGAGAGGTTGCATAAAACACAATTTAGCTTTTAGACTTGTCTGTCTAATTGAACATGTAGTGACTTGATGGACTAAGTACTAAAAGTTTTTTGCTAACCCATGGCATAACATATACACACACACACACACACACACACACACACACACACACACACACAGAAAGAGAAAGAAGAGAGAGAGAGAGACAGACTTATTGAGTAACTTATAGTGCTTCATGCTGGTAATATCAAAATGGATTTGCATTAGCTTGAATATTTCAAGAAATATTTGAGCTAAATAAGAAAGGTAGACATTTTCAAAGGGTACTGGATCAGTGTTGTTCACAGCTTGAGCTTTTGCTGCTTCTGTTGAATCAGACTGACCAGCTAAGAGATCTGTTTAGATTTTCTTCTTGGCCGGATTCCATAATAACCTCAGACAGTCTAATTAATTTTCAGATTTCCTTTTTTTCCTCTTTTCTTTTCTTATCTTTTCTATTTTTGTCAACTCAAATACAGAGATGTGAATACAAATCACTGTGAGTTAGAGAAGAAAATATGACCTTGCATCTACTAGGACAATTTATTTAAAACATAAGATATAAAATGTACATTATAGAGTGTTAAAGGGAAATGTCAACAGTCTTACTGTTTGAAATCCTTGAGAATTTTATCTTAAGAAGGTATGATAAACTTTCCTTTTTACAGTAGATGCCAACACATTTTATTCATTGTTCATGTAATGTAAGCTTTTACAACAAAACAAAACTGTTTAGTAATATGTAGATGATATGCATTTATTCAGTCGAATGTCTGGATTAATTATATTTTTGAATGAAACTTAATCTGGTTAACTACAAGATTTTTTTTACCTGAAAGATAGCAATATTTTAAAGGGAAAATTTAGTTCAAATATGCTAGGAAAAATCTATGAGGACTTTAATACTCCTACATAAGAAAGCAAAAACCTCTTCATTTCCTCCACAGAATATTCAAAGAAGCAAGTGTTTCCTGACATTAGAATCATGTGCTTGACCCTTTTAAGAAGAATGATTTTAGTAGTACTTAAATCTTGCACATGCCTATCATTCCAGCATTTAACAAGCTGAGGCAGGATTGTGGGTTTGAGACCAGCCTGGGCTACAAAACAAGACCTTGTCTTAAAAACAAAGCATAACAAACAAAAACATAAACTCTTTTAAAGACTGCAGATGAAGTAAAAATCATAATTACTCAAGAGAACTGTTTATAAAAAAAATTTTGTGTGTTCTACTTTTGATGACTAGAAATGCAAAGCTCTTAGCTGTTTTTTCCATTAATTTGGGGACTTGGAAAGGACTTAAATATCACCTATCCCTTTCTAAGGTCTATTGCATGTCTCACCCTATAACTTCACTAAGAGAGAGTTACTCATTCTTTACTCCACTATTTCCTAAGCAAGTTTTGGCCCCTGTTATGGTTTATACACTGTGTCAACTTGAGAAGTCTAGAAGCTTAATTAACTAACTCAACAGCTCTACATCCTGGGGTGTAGAGGACAAGCAGTTACCTATTCATTGTGTCAATTTGAGAAGGTCAGAAATTTAACTGAGAGACTCAGCAGGGAGCCAGGGTTTTTACTTTACAAATATCCCCATGCTGTGCAAAGGGAAGCAAGGAGATCTGTGAAGCTACACCCACCCTGGCGGGAGGGGGTGGCCTGTGTACAATATAAGGGAGAAAAGGAGGGTTGCTTTGGGCCGTTTTACTCTGGCTGCTTTTGCTCTGGCTGCTGCCTTGAAGTGTTGCCCCAGTGCCATGCCACACTGCCTTGGAACCAGCCAATTATGGACTGAAACCTCCAAAAACTGTAAGCTAAATAAACCTTTCCTTCCCTAATTTTGGATGTCAGGAGTTTTGTCTCAGCAAGGAGGGAAAAGTAACCAAGACAGTCGTTTACACAGAAAAAGTGTAGAATAAATAAAAATATCCCTGTTCAATTGAAAATAAATTTCAACACGTCTCTTGAAATGTAGTTCATGGAATGCTCTATTTGAACGTAAGTTTATAGAAACTATGAAATTTTATGTTTTTGTCACATTTGCCATACTTTGCATCATTACAAATATTGACGTTTTCTTTCTATATTGATACTGTTATTCGATGTATTTCTTATTATGCATCATCAACCATTTTGTTAACTGAAAATACAAGTGATTCCACTAATTTTTGCAAACTTCTAGTCCTTTCTTTTGACCTTTCTTATAGTCAATCAAAATTATTTTGATTGCCCTCTCCTGTGTTATGCTGCTTGTAAGACAGTCAAGGAAACAGCAATAATAATCACAGCAGCAAATGGGGAGAGACACAGGGAAAGGGGTACCTCGATATTTCCATTTGTTTCCTTAAGTCATAGTGTACCATAAATTTGAGTGAATATCCATTTAATACTTTAAGAGATTAAAAAGTGATTCTAATTCCTGCCTATTAAAAATGCAACAGAGGGTAGGTTGTAATAAAGAGGAACTATTGCAGATACCTCCAGCTTTTTATCATGTTTGCCATACTTTATATTATACGAATATTGATGTATTTTCTTTCTGTATTAATACTGTTATTCCATGTATGTCTTATTATGCACCATCAACTATTTTGTTAAATAACCATTGTAGATACCTTCAAATTTTAGGAAAAATTTGAATTATTTGAAAGTGAAAATTTATGCTACCGGTGATCATTTTGTGTAGTAACATGACTTGAGTCCCATTAATATAATAAATTTTAATGTATAATTTCAAACATTTGTACTTCCATTTCTTGAATAAACATTTAAAGACTGTAATCATTCACTGTTGTCAGTGATGAAGATGATGATGAGAAGGAGGAGAAGGAGGATTAACTGTCAGCATTGATATTTCCACATGTGAATGTACCACCCTGCTCTGGGAAATCCACCTTTGAAAAACATGAGAAATTTATTTTCTCATTAAACACATGCTTTCTAAAAGTGAAAGAGATAAAGTAGCAAACAAACAGGAAGGCTTCAGATACTGAGAAATGCTGTGATGAAACACCAAGAAAATAAACAAATCTAAAGCCTGTGGCAAGAACAAGTTTGGCACATAATAAAGTAAATATAAAGGGATTTATCAAGCTGGAATGCTCAGTAAATGTGAGTTGAATGTATAAGTGGAAAAAAAATTATAACTCAAGGCAAAGAGGGAAAAATGATTGAATTAATGACTCAAGGAGGAAAACACCAGTAGAAAATTAACCTTTCACAAAATGCTATCACTTCATCAGTCACACAAGGAAAGCAGATCAAGATGCCCTCACATTTTCCTGCTCATTCCCCAAGTTACCTTTTGTGACCATCCTCCAAGGCTTTCCTTTTAGAATCTGGTAGGTACAGTCACGCTTACAGCATGCCTTCAGCTTTTTCTCCCAAAGTTTAGTCCCAGATTTCTCATTTGCTGTGAACATCATTTATGAATGGACAGCTGGAATGAATAGCCACAGTGTAGTAGGATGGGGAGAAGAAAGGTGAGTAGGGTGAGGGAGTGCAAATGCTAAAGGGTCCTTTCACTATTTTACTGTAAAGCCTTAAAAGTGAAACTTCCAAATGAAAATCTGAATGAAAAGTAAAATTAAAATTCCTTTTTCTTTTCCCAAGGATTTTAGTAAAGAAAGCCATTGTGTCACAATGAAAAGGAAGTCTGCGCTCCCTCCATGACGATTTCCATTGTTAGGATTAATTTCTCCACTGAGCAGTGTCTGCAGGTAGGATTATTCTTTTGCTGCTCTGCTCAACTCAAAATATTTTCTGCCAGATGGTGATAGCAAGTGAATAAGACCCATGTATCTCAGAGGTTGACGAGTCACTAGGCAGATGAAAAGAACAATAATTGTAAATAAATACACATCAAGGTGTTCCCCTGTTGCCTGAACTCTGAGATATTAGAAGAAAAATTTATGTTGCAGAAAATACATTTTTTTCCCTCCCTTCCCACTTCTGAATAGTATTAACAAAAAGTTTGTAGTACATTTTTGGCAGGAAACTTTAGCCACAAATATCTAAGTCTTTGTGGATGTTAAATATAATACCTTTCAAATGACTATTTAGATCAAGATATGTAGCTGAGTAAAATTATCTACCTAGTGTTCTGTATTCTAACTGCAAAACAGAGTCAACTGAATTGAAAACATTTGCAAAACCAATTAGGAAAAAGAGTGAAATAAAAAATAAGTCCATTAACATTGAAATTATCAAATGCAATACCATGTGTAGAAAATTCTTGACTAGGTTAAACTGTTTTATTTATTCCTTTTTTTAGTCACACAATGTTTCAACTTGCTATAAAATCATATTGAATGTATTTTTAAGGAAAATCAGGATGATGTTACAGCAGAAAGCAATGACAGCCATTTTTCTGGAGAATGAGTGAATATTGAAAGGCAGAGTCTAGAATCCCAATTCTGTTCACAAATGCTATTTTTACCATGGTTTGCAAATCAACTAAGGCTTCATGGATAGTCTCACTATAACAAATATTAGTAAAAGCTTCTCTGTTTTAGATTTAATACCTTTTTAAATGCTTGGATTCTTTATGCAGCATAAAAACTATTTGATGTAACATACGCTGGAAAATAAATCAGTCTTGGTATTAAAGATTTTTCTAAAAAAAAGATTTTTCTTATCATTTTGTTTTTATAACAACATTATTTCATTCAAGAGCCATTAAGTAACACTTTTTTTTGTTTGTTTGTTTTCGTTTCTGTTTTTGTTTCTGTTTTGAGACAGTGCTTCATTGTGCAGTTCAGGCTGTCCTGGAAGCCCAGGCTGGCCTGGTACTTGCAATGACCAACTCGCCTCAGCCTCCCAAATGCTGGGATTACAGGCGTGCACCACCACATCCAGCCATATGGGCATTTTTAAATCTAAAAGAAAAAGAAAGAAAGATATTACCTTGTTAACTTCTCTTTCTGACTTGCTATAAAATCACTGAATTTACATAAACTGAAAGCCTTAAGCTTAGGAGTAACACTGCCTTAGAGTGGCAGACTTAACATTGAGCAATATTTCAATAGATCTTAAATATACTTTCTAAGATTGGGATGCTTCTTATTAAAAATACGATTGCTGATGTCTTCATTTTCTCAAAATATGTTCAAACATATTGCTTAAATCTTTAAATGAAAAATTGTTCTTCAGGAAGTGTATTTTAAATTTATTTTCTTAAGATTTTTTGAAGAAAGATAATAAGAAAACTATGATGAAATACATAAGTTAGATCACGGAGAAGAAATGGCACATACTAAACTTACCTCTCTAAATAAAAAAGCATGTGTATATGTGGGTAGAGGTCATGGAAAGTAGGTTAACTTTCTATAGGTTGTAGGAAATCTAACTAATGCTTGTAATTTGTGAAAAATAAGTTAGAGTGATAATGTTGAACATATTTCTTTCATCTTGTACAATATGCTCTGGTAAAGCTGCTGTTAAAAATAGAAACTATTTCTTGTAAGGAAAGTACAATTTATGAAAATAAATCTCAATACAGTCAATGCTGAAGTATTTACACAAAAATTCCAGTCTGTAATGTACCCCTCTTGAAGTTTCTACATAACCTATATATTTTTATTGTATTTCTTTTTACAGTTTATAGCTATACTGTTGTTTAAAATATCAAGGTATATTTCAAAACATTCTTTTGTTGAACTTTTGTTAAAATGCCAACGTATATTTGAAAAAATTCTTTATTGAGTATTGTATATTTTCTCATTTGTCTATATGGTGTATGATGCAGATACAGTTAGTATGACAAAGGAAACAAACACTATTTAGTTAAGAAGATGAGAATACATGCATCTGAGTTTTAAAACAGATATTGATACAGTAAAATATGGACAGAAAACTGTTATTAATCATATCATTTCTCAGAAAGAGTACAAGCTCCCTGTTCTCCTTGTTCAAATTTTTTTCTCATTGTCATAAATGGGTATTTGAATTCTCCTGAAATATAGGTGTTTTTGCATCTTAGATAACATAATCTAAATAACACAGTCTCCCACCAAGAATATTTCATTTTTCTTTCAGCCCACCTAGCACCAACTGATGCATTACAGAAGAAATGTAGCCTTTAATCACGTTTATGCATCTAAGGGTACATAAGGGGACAAAGTGATCACTTCCATATACATCACCCATTTTTTGTACAGTGCACAATAGTCTCATCTGTTAATTGTTCACTGAAAACTACTAGACTTTTGAATTCAAAACACACACACACACACACACACACACATATATATATATATATCAAGAAATAAATATACAAAATAAATATAAAGATATATATATATATATATATATATATATATATATATATATCAGCCAAGACTTACAGGGATGGAATTCCTCAGAAGAATTCCAGATTTAGCTCAGATCAAATAAAAAGGCAAACATTACTGGGAAAATTGCCATTTGTCAACTGTTCCATGGCACATCATGTGGTGATACAGTTCTCTAAACAGCAAATGTCAGGATACTGACACTCTACAGTACAAACTAAAACAAGTGCAAAATTGAGCATAAATGATCCAAAAATATTGGCAAGGGAGATTTACAAATGAATAGTATTTGTAAAGACTAGTATTGCTTCCTAAGGTTCTAGCAAGCCTACATTGCTTTTCTCTAGGGTGCCCCTAAGGGGAGGGGAGCAGAGAACATGTGAGCGTCGTTATTTTTTAAGTTAACAAAGAAAAGATGAGTTTCAATCTTTCTTAATTAAAAATGGAACAGTACAAGTGGGTGACTCACTTCTATCTTATAAGGCTGAAAATTAAAAATTAAACAACAGACTAAAAATACAAAAACTGATTCAAATGTTGCTTCACATAATAACCTTCAAGCAGATTCCAGAACTATTTAGGTAAACTATTTGTTTCTCTTGCTAGGTTGTATTCTCATGAATGAAAAATACAAATAAGTAAATAATGAGAAAGATGTTTATTACCTCAAGTAGTTATATTGCAATGATAAAAAATTACTTTCTTTCTAATTCACCAAAAAGTTAGAGGACACATTCTGCAAATATTCAAATCTTACCTCAGCAGAAACGCGAGCAGTCACTGTTCCTTCTTCCAGTTGTGATTCAACATTTCCTAACCATTCCGGTAGTGACCTGTGTACAAAAGCAGAAGTCCTATGTGCTACATTTTATTCAGAAATCCAGATGACATTTCCTTTTACTAGGTAGCTTACAGTGACTAGTTCTTGTCACAATGTTGTCATAGTGATGGTGACATCAATGGACTTCATGGTAATCAGTGCAGCAATTTATCTGAGAAAAATATCAGCTCTGACTCCCCTTGTATTTTACATTTAGAGATGCTGTAAAACATGCTATTTTATATATTAAGGTCAGTGAACTTTGGTTAAGTAAAAGCACTCAGGACTTCAGACTAATTGATAGATATATCTAACACGAAATACAGTAAAAACGCAAATGTCTGAAGGATGATGGGGATGGAGTGAATGAACATAGCCACGAGATCATGATGAACTGGTTGCTAAGGAAGGGTTTTCTATCAAGTGCCTTTGCCAAATACTAAAGCTCCTTTAGTCAAGAGTTCAGTTTAATTATTTTTTAAAATCTCTTTTAATTTTTTTGGACTCCAAGAGTGATATCGTGGTGATAGTCCCCAATTCTGGATCCCGTCCTGCTCAATGTTGGCAAAATGCTTTCAGTCATCACCTCTCCTGCCAAAGGCTATTAGTGAAACTTTGGATGTTCTGCTCTTATGTGTGGTTCAATTACCACCGACTCCAGTGCTGTGCAGTCTGCCATCATGAAAAAACAACGAGGCTGGCGTTGGCAGCGCCCTCCGTCTCAGACCAGTGATGTAACAATAATCAAAAATAATAGCCATTTTCACAGATTTAAAATAATTTCTTTTTAAAAACTGGTTATTTTAACATCATATTTGAGGTCTCCACAAAAAATTTAGAGAGTTTATTTTAAAAATGATAATTCCCAAAGAACCACAAATGCCAATTATTAAGTGATACCATGCTGAAATTTGTTTTGGGGAAAAATTACTCCCTTTCTCAATTCTGGACACGTGGGTCTATGGCTGATGGTGCAGCCTCATTCTGAGAAGAAGAAGATGTTCTTCATGGATGTGTGAATCTGGCCAGACAGCAGTTCCTTATCTGCTGAGAGTAATTAATTATAATTCAAATCAAAGAATATCAGAGACTGTCTGGGCAAAGTACATTTTATCATACATAGACTCCAGACTAGCAAAAGTTCTTTTCTTAAACATTTGCTGACTTTTGTTCAAAGCCTCAATTCATCAAATATAAATAATGAAAAATTTAGCTGAATTGTATTCAAATAACTATTTGCTTCATTAATTTCTCTCATTTCTTTATAGTTGGACTCTGAAAAGTAGGAAGATGATGATTTCTGCAATTTTCAGACACCTTTAGCTGACTCAAAAGCCACCATTGAACACTGTTCGCTCTCTCTCTCTTTCTTTCTCTTTTTCTCTTTATCTTTCTCTTTTTCTCTTTCTCATTCTCTTTTCTTTTTCTTTCTTTCTTTCTTTCTTTTCTTTTCTTTTCTTTTCTTTTCTTTTCTTTCTTCTTTCCTTCTTTCTTTTTCTTTTTCTTTTTGTGATACTAGGGACTAAACCCAAGTTCCTATGTGTGCGTCCCCCCCTCTAAGTTCTGTAAAAAGGAGTAATTTACGTATGATCATATATACCAGTCTATAGTGAAGACTCTTGGTTGATTAAAAAGTTGCCAAGTTAATCAAGAGCCCCATTAGTAAAGATAGCTTCCAAGAAGCTACTTTAGCTCCAGTATTATTAATAAAAGATTGTATTTTCACATAAAAGATTTAATCAAGTCACAGATTTGATATTTATAGTTTTAAATATTTATTTTATGCTCTACCATTTCAGATTGCTTTAATGTGAGTCAGTTTGGACACAGGAGGCAGAACAGGATATGAGTGTTTTGGCCCCTATGCGTTACATCTTTCCTAATAGTTTCCACATCCCATTGTAGCTCCAATCCCTGCCAATCTTCCTTTTCCTGGAGTCTGGTTTTCCTACCTTTATCTTTCTTGGAGCTGCCATTGCTGCAGAGATGTGCAACTGTGTGCTGCTCCATCAGCTTCCATGGGCTAGGAAGAGGTCCCTCTGGCTCTGGTCTCAGCACAGATTTCTTTGTGGTTGGTATTCTGTATTACCAGCATAACAGCAATGTTTGTGTAACATAAATAGATTTAAAAAGAGAGAAATAGCTATATATTTCAGATATATATATATTATAATTATATATGTAAGTAAACTTATATATCAGACACATATCAGAAGTATATGTATCATGCTTTATACAAAAGCTTTGTGTATCAGATTTTTATCAGTATACACATCAGATATATACAACATATACCTATGAAAAGGGAGTTTGAGAATACAACATAGTAAACATGCTACTTACTTTTGCTGTCTTTAATATGGGAAAAAAACCCACAAATTAACATTTCCTGGGTACACTTGCCCTTGGACCTCTGCATAATTTAGTTTTGGAAATCTTCGCAACATTTGAGTTAAGTACTCTGTCAATTAATTTTATGGATAGGAAACCAAAATTCAGATTGTATCTTGCCAACATCATACAGAATATTAGAGAAAGCTATTTAAATCATATCTATGTCATTACATGACTCTAACTAAAGCAAAGTAGTTAGATAAGAGAGGCAGTCACAAAGACTAGCCTGTACTGTGTCACACACTCCACGGCCATGTCTGGGTTAAGCAGTGTAGCAGTATATGTGTGTATTGCAGAGACATTTGCTGTGCAGATCAGGAAGCATTATGGAGGTGATGATTTCTACAATTTTCAGACACTTTTAGCTACTTGAAAAGCCAGTACTAGTGTTGAACACTGTCTGCTTTTCTTTTATTTTTCCTTTTCTTTCCTTTACTTTTTTCTTTTCTTTTCTCTTCCTTCTTTCCTTTATTTCTTTCTTTATTTTATTTTTGTGGTACTGGGGATTGAACCCAGGGCCTCATGCATGCTAAATAAGGGCCTCATGCATGCTTGCTCTACCACTGAGTTGTATCTGCACTCTCTCTTTAATTTTTAGTTGATTTTTAAAATAATATTGATCAAACTTTTCAAATATTTTAATTTTATTTAATTGCATATAGTAGCTACTGTATTGAACAGTGCAATTTAGAATGCCAATAATAAAGAAATTGAGTTTGGAAGAAACAGATAAAACTGATTTGAACAGACATACTAAAACCAAAAAAAAAAAAAAAAGCCTTTTTGATGAATTAATGTGAGTTTATTCTTCTTTTGACATTTAGATTTTGTGGACATATTGAGGTGGAAATGTCAAATCAATTTTTTTTCAATAACATGACTTTTCTTGAGTCAATTCTAACAATTGAGAAAATTTCAGGCTTGGGAGGGACATTTGTCTAATTGCTGTATAATATAAGTGACACCCATATTATGTAAGTTTTAAAGGTTTTTGATGGCACACAAAGTGCACTGACAGGCAGATAAATGCAGAACTTCTGTTTCTTATGGCTTCACAAAGAGACAATTGCCAGGCAGGGCCATACAGCCAGCTCCAACCTGGAGCAGTGAGTCTTAGCTGTAGGGGAGTGGGATGGAGGAAGCTGGATTTCCAGAGTCCCTGAGGATTTTCTAGTTGTGAAATTTGCAGGGTGTGGGACTAGAGGCTGTCTCTTATTTTCTAGTACTTGATCTTGGAACAAGGATAGTGCACAGGAGTCTCAGCATGATGAATTGAGGCTGAGTAGACAAAGGAAAAAAAAAAGTTCTTAGAAAGGGGAATTGCTTAGTACCAGACAGGGCTCAAAAGTAGATTACAACACCATGTATAGAGCCAGCCAATAAGCACGTCAGATGTAATTGGCAAAATAAATATGAAAAATGTATCAGGGTGGAATTGCAAAGTGTGTTTAAAGTATGAATTGTACTATTTTTGTGATAATCTCACAGTATATCCTTCCAGTCAAGGTGGTAGTCATTTTTTATTTTTTTAAATTTTTTGTATGTTATGAACTAAT
Organism: Dasyprocta punctata; assembly: GCA_004363535.1. Taxonomy (NCBI): domain Eukaryota; kingdom Metazoa; phylum Chordata; class Mammalia; order Rodentia; family Dasyproctidae; genus Dasyprocta; species Dasyprocta punctata. The sequence goes on along the minus strand of RJWM01001434.1, from coordinate 65,608 downwards.
AAATTAGTGAAGTTTATAAAAAACATTAGTGATCTCTTTACATAACCCAAGGGAGGAATTGTGCTGGTCATGGTCAGAGATAAGGGCAGGGCATCTTGGTAGCAAGGTGAAGGGTAGGAGGAGGGGCTGGCCCAGTCATTGGCAATAATGTCCATTCACTTGGAGGTGGAAAGTGAGGGAGGGAGAGAAAAAGGAAGTAAAAAGGATTAAGATGAGCTGTGCATGTGTTCTAACTCCCCACACTATATGTCATCATTATGTACTGCAAACATATACTAATAAAAATTTAAAAACTAGAAAATAAAGACATTCTGTATCTATTTTAAAAAGAAAATACAAACAGTAGTAAATTTTATAAAAATTTCTTTTAGATATGGGGATACACCAGGGTCATAGATAAAGTAAACAAGTAGTTCAAGAAATGTGATAGAATTGCAGATGTCAAAATGGAAAAAAAATGTGATGATGTCCTGTGTTTCATTTGTCAGTTCTTTAGGAGAAGAAGGCTGAGGGTGCTGTTGGCTTGATGGTCCCCATGTCCAGATTGAAGTTACCTCTGGCACGGAAGATAAAGCCATCTATAAACATGAGGTCTCTGGGTGCTGTGACATTATTTGAGTGGATGTCAACTCCAAGAGCAAGCTTCTGAGCCAAGAGAATGCAGCCTGGGTTTTGGGACTGAGCCAGCCTTTTTAAGAAGATACCATTTGAGTTGATGTGTGTCTTGTTTGTGGATATTGCAGTGAAGCAGTCTCTTGTTAAAACTTGAAGCCAAAGTTGGGGCTGCAAACTTGAGTTGTAAATACCTTCTAAATTGGACACTTGATGGATGTACAGCTGAAAAGGGAGATGTTGCTACAATTGGATCAAAGGACAGACTCTAAGTGACACAATCTTGAAGCAATGCCAACTGGGACCATCAAAGCCACAATAAGTGTAACTGAACCTGAAAGTTCCTGACGCTCCAAGGCCCTGCTGTGAATAGATTTAAACCTATTTGGGTACACACTGTTAATAGGGTGTCACACTTTTTGGCATTTACGATACCTGTGGCTGAGCTGTGAGTGTCAGAGTAGCCTACAGGCAGTCCATCCAGAGTAGATCATGGATTCTCTGTCTTAGTTCTTGGTTTGCCAGCTTGGTCCTTTAGTTGTAGCCAAACCCCCTGAAATGTCCTGCTCAATATTTGCCATGGTGAGACAATGGATCACTTGGAGTTTTGAGTCTCTGGAGTGGAAACCAGTGAAGCCATCCAGACCAATAATAATGAAACCAACAGTCAACAGATGGTGGATATTTGCGTTTGACTGGGAGTAGCTGTCTGATGTTAACTTTCCCCAATAATATATTACCAATAAGAGGATGTTGGTTTCAACATTAGGGGATATACTGCTGATTTCACTTTTATTTGTGTTATTTTTATTTTACTTATTAAGTGAAGTTTTCTATCAGTCTTCTTGGGGGTCCATACTAAGGGAATGGAAATAGCCCTGGCAAAGCAATTTTATGTCCCTGAAAAAGACAAGAGGGAGAGACTGAATAAATCATCTCCCCTTTAGAACCTAAATATTGAAGAAGGTGAATTTAGGGTCCAGTGGCTCCCATATCAATGAGAATAATGAATGGTTAACTGTTCCTAGAGAAATCCTTGATTTAGATCTGCCTTTATGGGATAAAGGGTTGTGAGGAAATAGTGAAGAACCAAACATATAATAAATCTTTACATTCATAGAAGTGAAGCATCACACCCTCTTTACATAAAAGAAAAGGAAACAGCTTTTAAGATTGGTTCATGGTTTGAGTAAGATAAAGAGCCTTAACTGAAAGACTTTGACTATGTGAAGCAAGACATAGACCTATATAGGAATTTATTTGTGAATCTGCAACTTAAAGGTCTTCCCAGGTGTTCATTAGTCCTCTAAATTAAACTGGTTATCTAGGGCCTATTTGAAAAATGAAAGTTTCATCGAATGACTTTTTTTTTCAAGGTCACAAGGTTTGGAATTTTGAGAAGTGAAATGTGTGCTTTTAACTATCACTAATGCCTGAAAGTATAGAGAGGATAGAGAGTGTTTTAGTGAACACTTTTTTGTGGCCTTAGTATACGTGAGGTATGTAGACTCTGATTTACATTCTGGATATCTGTAAGGCAAAAGAATCATGAAGTTCCTTACTATGAAGTGACACCTTTTGGGCAATGATGCAAGGATTTCTACAGATCTGCAGGTGGGGCAACATGCTGAGCAGCAGACAGTGCTGGGATGACACTTTGAATAACTCAGCTGACTCTCAGGTCCCGTCCTGTCTTAGTTTTTCATTACTAGGACAAAATACTCAACACCCAAGAGATGTTTATTTTGGCTCAATTTTCAGTCCACAATCAGCTGGCTCCAAGGTAAGATGGCATTGTAGGGGACAAGATGGAGGAAAAGCTGTGCATCTCTTATGGAGAGAAAGCTGAGAGCAAAAGGAGCAGCTGGAGAGGGAAGTAAAATCTCCCAGGCCATACCCAGTACCAGATTCTTTGGACCAGACCCACCTCCTAACAAGTCAGGTATAAACTTCCGTAATACAACCACCTTCCATAAGTTTCATCTATGTGCATGTGAAGTTCTTGCGAGAACATCTAGGTGTAAACCATAACATGCCTTTTATCGGGGACATGATAAAGGGTTAGAAAGCAACAGCATTCCACCAAGGCCAATCACTTATGGTGCTTAGCAATTTACCCATCTATTGTAGTCTGAAATATGGTTGCTCTTCACCCAGTTGATCCCAGAAAGCTCCCCTAGATTCTCAAAGTACCTGGAACAAGGGTGATTTCCTCCAGCACCATGGCATCTGTCAAGGCACTAAGGAAAATAGAGGCCACTCTCTCCTCCAGGTGAAATATAACAGAAGTTTCATCTTTAGCTCCATCTTGTATCAGCAAGGTCTCTGTAGCCAGGCTGAGCTTGCAGGGTGCTGATTTTAAAACACCAGGAGTAATAGATAGCTGGGCATGGAAAGTCATGGACTTTGGCTCTTTGAGGGCCTCTCTGTCTAGGAGAACTCAGTATGTGGCCAGCACTTCCTGTTCTGATAATGTATATAGCACAGAGCCAGAAGGCTGGCTTCCTGTATCAGCAGCCCATAGCAACCTAAAGCCATTCTGGGTGATCTAGAGACTCTAAGAAGCATATCAGGAGGTGACCAAAGCCCCCACAGACAGTGTTTGAGACAGAACAGAAGGGATTGCTATTTTCCCCTAAATCAATGATTTTAATGAAGAAAACTGTACTTTCAAGAGAAAATTACTGAGACTCATTTTTCTGCAGTCCTTCTAATTTGATCTTTAGCTGAGAAAAAGTATTGTGATTGTTGAGATCAACAGAGTTCAGCCAGTACAGCAACTATTTTTAGGCAAACATAAATCCCATCCTTGTTTTCTATTAAGCGGAAGATATTCATTGAAGTGAGAGGCCGAACGCCATTTTTCAAGAGAAGATCTTCATCCTCTTCCTGTGGAAATCACGCCTTGTGAAACTATTTTGTCTCAAACCTTTTGCCACAGCTGTCATGTTCACACATAAATGAGTGCTTTCCTTCATGAAAAGAGAATATGGCTCTGGAGATTAAACACAGCTGTGCGGGTTCTGCTGCTATCTTCTTTTAGATGTTAGCATACATCCTTTTCTGAGATGTGAGTTTTCATAGCTTGTTTGAGAAAACTCTGCATTTGAGCTTTTATGGCATCTTTCCATTATTCTCTTCTTATGAATTTCTCTCATGGATTCTGGAAGAACCATCCTTGTTTTGCCACAAAGGGCTCCTCTCTTGACACATACTGTCCTCGTGGACCTTACCATGTCCTTCTGGTCTGCAGGGTGAGGCAAAACGTTTCCCTTCTGCTTCAGGGTTACACTGGAATAGTGGTACATTTTTATGCTGACACTTTTCAGCTGCTGGTGTTTTTCATTTTCTTCCTATATCCTTCAAAATCACATATTTCTTTCACTGACTTTCATGTTCACTTGTGACATCTTTCTCCCAATTAAATTTTGTTTTGAATTTGTAAATGACTTCGGCTAACTGCACAAATAAAAGGCATCTCCACAGTGTGAATCAGGATGTGATGATTCATATGGCGGCCCCTGGTGAAGTCTTCGCCACACTTGTCATAATGCTAAGCAAGTGGTCTCTCCACCATCTGATGATCAAACAAGTGCACACTGTGTGTGCTGTGGCCCAGCTCTTACCCACCCAGGTGATCGTTCTGCAGTGAACCGGGACAACACTGTTCCAGGGTGGCAGGCACTAGAATCGCAGCCACATGCAGTCAGATGTGCAGTTATTTGAGGTAACCAGATGAAAGCAGCAGCGGATCATCTGTCCAATGCCCTGCAGGGCCAGCTGATTTTAATTTGGATAGGTTTTTAGAGGCTTTTTATCAGAAGGGCCATATTTAAGGTGACCTAGTTTGCAAGGAGCAGTACCAGAAAGATTAAGAGTTGGGAAATGAGAGATATATTGACACAGAGCCCAAAAGGCCTAAGAGATGTTGGACAGTTATGTCCATGAGTGTGCCAAATGAATCTCCCCTAGATGATGTCATGGGTGTGGTATTAGACCTACACATGTGGAGAAAGGTGGATGCCATTAAGCTCCTCTCTGGGTACACCAGCGGGTATGTAATAATGAAGCCATTGAGCTCTCCTTTGGTAGAGGTGAGGGCAGAGTGCAACTCAAAAGGCATTGAAACAGCCGCTGAAACAATATTACCAACATCTCTAATAGCAAATTGTTCACTGTTGTTTAGTTTGATAAAGTTAAAGTGTTTTCATAATATTGGGTATTGAGTATGGGGACATGGATAGTTGCACTAAAATTTCATTAAACCACCTGAGGTGCCATTCTTTATTTTTTAACTTCTTAAACATTCAAGAACAGACAAAATAGCCAATTAAATGAAAAGCCAGTGTGTATAATTACATCTTAATAACGTCTCATATAATTAGTTTTAATTCTTGAATACTCTTTTAGAATTTATACGAAGCCATCTTAACTATTTTAACATGGGGAATCTATGGAATTCCTTTTCTCAAATTAATTTTTGAGTTCCAAAATCTGTAGTTAGTTTAAATTTATTTCGTATCATATCCAGACTTCTATGCCCAGAATGGGACATTTTAAGGCAACAAATACCATAGCTCTGGGAAATTGAGAAATACTATAGTTAAAATGAGCAACAATTATTTTTCTAAATATGATGTTTAGTTACTATCAGGCACCATAATGTTTCAATGCAGTTGGATCTCATGACATAAACATAATTTGAGATTTAGTAAGATGAAATCTATTAGGTTCTGTCAATTGTGTATTTTAGCAAATGTCAAAATTTGTTTAGAATCCGTATCATAGGGGCATAAAAGTCCATAGTATTTATTTTCTTTTTGCTACAATGTAACAGAAAATGCCCCCCAACTGGTATACTTCAGTTTCTTAGTTGTCCAGATAATAGTTCCTGTTGCACTTCTGGTTGTTTCTGCCTCCTTGAAACGGCTGGTAACTGTGATGCATAACTGGCCACTGTGATGCATATGGTAAGAACCAATCCCCATTAGACAAGCCATGCTGCCTCTCTACTTCCTGCTTGTTTATCTCATATAAGTTGTAGATCACCAGAGATCAGGGTCTGATATTTTGGGAATGATCCTTATCAATGCCTGTTGACAAAGATTCTGCCTCCAAATCTTGGGTACCATTTTGGTGTTTCTGTTTACAGTTTCAACAAAATTAATTTTATCAAATTTTGAATCTCTGCTGTTTCTTTTATAAACAATTACATACGCATATTGCATTTTACATGTAGTATTGAATTATTGTTTCATTTGTAATTTTCTCCTCCTGAATCTTAGATTTCTGTTTTCATTCCATGCCCAGCACCCTACCCCATGTTATGGGCTCCTGGCCACCTGAATCTGTAGCTTTTCAGTTTCTGTCTCTATGTGATAACTCGTAGTCCAAATGATCCAAGTGGCTGCAAGAAAAATGTAGGGAAAGTGACATGAATCATAGGAAGTCATTTGTTATTCCAAGCCTTCCAAGTTCATCTCAGAAGGATTAGTTATTCACTTGAGAGCTGTAATTGCTTGTCCTTGGAAGAGCTCGGTAGCTTCCTTATCCAAAACAGCAGTTCATAAACATGCTGCCATATAAGGCCACTTATCAAGGCCCAACCACATTGACTGGTATTGCGTTACTTAAGCAGCTGGGTAACTTTTGCTGGTATTCTGAGTGCTGTCATGACTTAGAACTAAAATATTTCTCAACTATTTCATGTGTTTGGAGGTGGTGCTTTTAGAACATGATTACATCATGGGGGCCCTATACTATCCCTGGATGAATCCATTGTTGAATGAGTTCATAGCTGACTGTTCTGGTAGGAGGTGGGGCCTGGTTGGAAGAGAAGGTCACTGGGGGTGTAAACTGGAAGAGAACATCCTTGTCCTCAGTTCCTTTCTTGTCTTTCTCAGCTTCCTGGGTGCCATGGGGTGAACACCTGGCTTCCACCACGTCCCTTCACCATGTTATTTTATGCTTTTCCACCAACCAACCATAGGCTGAATACTCTAAAACTGTGAGCCAAAATAAAATTTTCCTCCTTTAATTTGTTGCCATCAAATATTTTGCTCCAGAGGCAAGAAAGTGACTAATACAAGGGGGATGCTGGGAGGAAACATTTATTTCCACAAATGAGCAATAAGTACATGAAAAAAAATTCAACATCGATAGCCATTAGGAAAATGCAAATCAAAGCAACTGAGATTCCATCTTCCTCCAGTCAGAACGGCAGGCATAAAGAGTGAGCACACACACACTCGCACACACATACACACACATGCACACAAATACTGCTGAGGATGTGGGGAGAAGGAACAGTTCTACCTTGTTAATGGGGTTGTAAAAAAGTACAATCACTATGGAAAACAGTATGGAGATTTCGCAAAAAACTACAGTTGGAAAATGCAATTGACTCAGTTAAACCACTCCTGGTTATTTTGCAGAAGGAGTTAAAGACATTATATTAGAGTGGTACATACATGCCCACATTTATAGCAGCACAATTCACAGCTGCCAAACTATGAAAGCAGCTTAGATACCCAACAACAGATGAATGGATAAAGAAAATGTATATTTACACAATGGACTATTATTTACCCATATGGAAGGGCAAATTTGACTCATATGTAGGAAAATAGATGGAATTTGAGACTCTAATGTTAAGTTAAATGAATCAGATGCAGAAAATAAATTATCACACAGTTTCTTGTGTATGAGAAACCCAAAATATAAAGAAATTGAAAGTGAAAAAAGTAGAGATAGTAGGAAACAGAGAGACTTATTGGAAATGGAGAAAGGCAGCAGTGGAAGGGCAGAGAGGGGAGGGGAAGGGGAAAGTGAAGGATATAAAAAATAGTGAAAATATGGTATACATGCACCATTTTTCCAAAACAAATTTAATCTTACGTATTGCAAACATATACCAATTTAATTTTAAAAAGAAAATTGTTGTGACATTTCATGTTACAAATATTCAATAAATCAAGGATAAATGGAAACATTTTTATACAACCCATGGATTACAATTTGATAAAATGTACTGAAGTTATAAATGCAAATTTCTTCAATCTAGGTATCTCATTTTGGGACATTTATTCTACAATGATCATTAAATCCATGACAAAATTATAGAAATGAAATGAAATGCTATGTACTCCAAAAACAAAGAAAACAAACAAAAAAAAACCCTTGAAATATACAGAAACTTAAGCAATAGCAAACCTCCAAAGTATGCTTTGTTAACATACAAACTCTGGAACTCTTGCTTATAGTGCAATGTTGTATCTCCAAATACTTTAACAGCACTCAAAACAGTAAATGTTCAATAATAGTTAATGCACAATGAGTAAGTATGTATCTGGCTCAGTAAAATAAAGCAAAGTTAGGATCAGTGTACATAAAACACATTTGTGCAAAAAGAGGGGTAAATATGATTTATATTGGTTTGATAAGCTAAATGAGAGAGTGTATAATACATGAAAAAATTCCATTAATAATGGTGACTGAAGGTCAGAGGAAGAGATAGGAGAGAATTACTGGATGGTAGGTAGGGTAGGCATCATACTCTAAACTCTATAAATAGGTTTGAACTCTGTGAATATATGACCTAGTAACAATTTACAGAACAATGCAAATCTATATTCAGTTATAATTATGACAAGTTTTGCAAATTAAAAGAGCACTATGATGTATACAAGCTATAAAAGCATGCTTTGCTCTTGTAAAAACTCAACAGATACATGGTATTATCATTTTTAAAGAAAGTATATGAAAAAACTTGGCATTAACTACTTTATCAAGAAATAAAACCTAATATTGGGTTATGTGTTGTATAAATATGTAACAAGATATAATACTTAGGAGATTTTACTCCAAAGATTTCTTGGCAAAATTGCAAATATTACTACTATGCTCTGTTCTAGTGCATAATTTATAATTTGCTTAGGTAAGAAGAATCTAATATATGATTTTATTCCAAGAAGGACTTAACCATAAATACATGAAGATAGCCTTGACTGCTTGGATAAGTGATGATGACTCATTGACATGATTAACTTTATAATGAGGCTCCAATAAGTGATATTTCACTTGTTAATAGCACTACTTTAATATGAATTGAAGATATGAAATATTTAACATATTGCTATAGATTTTATAATCAAAAGTAAAATGCAGTACCAAATATAATAGATGTAGGTACAAGGTAAATGACATTAAGTTTTTTGATTCCTTCTTTATTAGAATGAAATTTAGCATCAATATACAAAGAACATTAAATATGAGGAAAAATTAAGTGAAATAAATCAAGATTGAATCAGTACACATAATAAAAATCAAAGTGTGGAGTTTTTAATGATAATTTTTTCAAGAGAAGCAATAATTTCCACATTCTTATTTTTGAAGATCACTTTTCAGTGTCTCACTTTCTTAACCTAACAGTAGTAGATCTGGTTAACAATCCTTTCTTTTGGCTTTAAGAATATTACCCTCTTTGGGATCTTTCACTAGCACCTGAATTTTCCTTTCCAGTTTCTTTTAGTGGGTTTCCCTCACTTTCTCAATGTCGAATGTCAAAGGACCTAGTTCCTACCACTATTACCTTTGTTTCAAGGTGATTATTGGGGGATTCCACCTAATAAAAAAATCAGTACACTAAAACCTCTGAAATTTATAACTCTACATTAGTCTTTTCCCAAAACTACAAATTCATATGCCAAATTATCTATTTTGCGTATGTGCAATTTTAATTAATGTCAAAGTACATGCTACATACTGAACATATCTATAATTTAACTGGTGTTCTCCACTCCCACCTACTTTCACATTTTTTTTTTGTTTACACAAATAAATTTCATTTGCTGGGGAATCAGGGAAATGTCATCATCGCTTACTATATTATTCTTCTACCCCACATCCAAACATCATCAAATTCTGTTGATAAAACCTCAAAAAATATACAGAGTGCATGTAATTAGCCCACCTCTTTCCTTTCTCCAAGTCATCAAAATCTTTCACAAACATTCTTGACATACTTTGACTGGTTTCCCTGTTTTGACTCATTTCTCCAAAGGTTTTATTCCACACAGCAGCCAGAATAACCCTTTACAATTAAGTAAGACTATGTCTTTTCCCTGCTCGACCCTCATAGTATGCTTTTACTTTAATTGGAGTCAAAATCCTTACCATGACTTCTAGCTCCAAATGAACTGCCCCATGCACTATAGCTGACAATCTGACTGTACAACCATAGTATCTCCTTTTCTCTGCTCCAGCCCCACAGGCCCTGACTTTTCTCAAATGCACACTATCCTGATTTCTTTCTCTCAAAAGTCCTCATTTAAGTCAATAGTTTTGGGGTTTGAATGTGACCCTCTCCAAAATTACTGGGTAACAAACCGCATTCCCAAATGTATACATTAATAGTATTTGGAGGTGGGGCCTTTAGGAAATAATTAGGATAAGATAAAACCAAAAGGGTGGCCACCCCATGATGGCATTTGTGGCTTTATATTAAAAAAGATGCTCCAGTTAGCACATATGCTATCTCATCATGTGATGATTTATAAATCATCTAGGGTCAGGAATTTTGTTAGAGGAATAGAAAACAGACTAGCTGGGGATTTATCTCAAGGACGTAAATGCCTGCCTGGTGAGGGCGAGGTTGTGAGTTTGATAGCAGGTCCCAAAACCAAAACCAAAACCAAAAACAGACTAAACTCTTGCGGTGCCTTGAACAGTAGAACTCTAAATTTTGTAGTCAGGGTTTGAAAGGGAATAGATTTAATTCAGGGAACATAGTTTATAGGGTTATTTTATAATATTCACCAAAAAGGCAAATGCAGATGAGTACAAGAGATCTGTTCGCACACTAGATACCCAAAACACTCAGCTAAGGGCATGAATCTCATGGCAATGTCCTGCATGAGTTCAGCTGAAGACCTCGAGTCTAAGCAATGTCATGCATGAGTCCAGCTGTAGGCCTAGAGCTCATAACAATATCTCATGCAAATCTCTATCAAGGATCTGCACTGGGAAGACCCAAAGACCAATGGCAAAAGCTAGAAAGTCTGTGCTATCAGGGTAAAGGATCTGTGCCAGGCTGAGGAATTTGTACCGGAGCCAGGAAAAGATGTTCAACAGAAGGATAACAGCTCTGCTGAAGAGAACTGCAGCCAACCTCAGCAACAGCTAGGACCAGAACTCCTCCTATGGTGAGAATAGCCAAGTTCCTATCAGGAAAAACAGAGTGACAATCTTCTCTAGGAAAATCAATAGCATACCACCTTCTCCTCCAGTTCTTTTTTTATGCCGTCGGCAATAATCCTCAGGTGAGCCATCCACACCCAGAACCATGCTGATTCAGTTCAGCTGGGTGTTACAAATTGACCATTAGTTAATCCACCACACTAGAGTCTTCAGTCTTTGGACTTCAGGACATATGGCTGCATCTCTGCAGGTTCTCAGGGATTTGATCTTAGGCTGAGAATTACACAATTGGTTTCTCTTGCTCATGACTTTGACTTGGACTGAGACATGCTCCTGGCAAACCCGTGTCTCCAGCTAACAGATGGCCTGTTGTAAAACATCACGGCTACAATAAGCACATGAGCCAATTCCCTCAATAAATTCCCTTTCATGCGTTTCTGTGCATATCCCATTAGTTCTCTTTCACTGCAGAAACTTGATTAATATATATGTTCATGTTGTTGCTTAAGCATCTCCTATCAGCAAATTTTCCTGAGTGCCATATCTACAATAAACCCCCAGCTCTCTTATTCTGCTTTGTTTTCTTCCATATTTTATTACCATTATTATGTAATTGTTTAGTGTCTATGTCTTTCAAGTGTAGTATTTGTTTTATGAAGATAGAGCTTTGTCTAAATTTTTCGTTTAGCAAAAATCTTTAGAAAAATGCCTTCTACACAATGTGGAGCTACATAAATATTTGTTGAATGCATAACTGGACATAGAAGTCATAAAGAATGCCAAGTATTTATGAAATTTACATTAACAAATGAGATTATTTGAACTGGAATTTAGATTTTTTAACTTCCTAGTTGAAACTACAAATTAATGCATAATCAATGGAGAAAATCTTTACATAGCTAAACTTTAAGTATAATTGCAGAAAAAGTACATGATCTAAAAATCATATAATCTAAATTCAATAAAATTTAACAGTGCAAGAATCAAAATAACATTTAACACAGTTCCCATAAAAATGAAATGAAATTATGCTAAATTTTAGTGTGTGTATTTTTCTCATCTTGTTTTATTTAATATTTTTGAGGGAATTATGTATTTAACTTCTTGACCACAGAAACAAACAAATTAAAATTATTCCAAAAGAGTATTCACTTATAAAAATTTAAGCCATTTACATGTATTGCTCCATGTAAACTTATAGTTCTTCTATTCTGTGGTCTGTGGTTTTCATGGGCTTTATTATACTTGAGGCTGCACCTGACTATTAGAAAACCTGTAAAATTTTGAAAAAGAAATAATAATTCTACAAAATTCTTCAACATATGCAGTCTGTGAGACCCAGCTTTATACTGCATTCATCAAAAGAGTAATCATTTAGTGATGTGTCCAATGCAGCTCTTGAAACATCAGAGGGAGGATGGTGGAGGATAAAGAAATAGACAGGAGTCAAGATGCAAGAAAACTGAGGTCAGGTGGAGCCACTCTCCTGATGGGAGAAAGGACTGCCCAACAACTGCAGCACATTTACTTATACAATCAGTATAAGAGGCTGTTTACAGAGAATTTGAAGGAGAGAGTAAGATCTGGAACAGGAAAATACCTGATCTTCAACAAAACATTATGCCTTAGTGGTTACATAGGGAATAAAAGAGGCACTGCCTATATTATCTCAGGGGAAGGTCAAGTCGTTTAGTGTGTGTTAGGGTTTATACACTGTGTCAACTTGAGAAGTCTAGCAGCTTAATTAAGTAAGGCAGCAGCTCTACATCCTGGGGTGTACAGCATAAGCAGTTACCTGGCCATTGTGTCAATTTGAGAAGGCCAAAAGTTTAGCTGAGAGACTCAGCAGGGAGCCAGGGTTCTTACTTTGTAAACATCCTCATCCTGTGCAAAGGAAGGCAAGGATGTTTGTGAATGCTACACCCACCCTGGGGTGGGGGGTGTCCTGTGTACTATATAAAGGAGGAGAAGAGGCTTGCTCTTGCTCCTTTTACTTTGGCTGCTTTTGTTCGGTTGCTGCCTTGAAGTGCTGTCCCTGTGCCATGCCACCCTGCCTTGGAGTCAGCTGATTGTGGACTGAAGCCTCCAAAAACTGTAAGCTAAATAAACCTTTCCTTCCCTAATTTTGGGTGTCAAGTGTTTCGTCTCAGCAACAAGTAAAATGTAACCAAGACAGTGTGTCAACTCTCTGAGCTGTGTACACTTCTCATGGGGCCCTGCCAAGCTCATGAGAAGCAGTGACCTTGTCCTAGATACTGAAGGTACCGACAGCTTTGCTCCCAGCAATTTGGTGCTGGGAATGTGGCTCAGTGTTATATCACTTGCCTTAAGCCTATGAGGTTCTGGCATCAATCCTCAGCCCTGAAAGAAAAAACAAAATTAACAAACAAACAAATTCAGTACTGACTTGTAAAACCTTTGATAATCTAATTTGATAGATCCCAGCACTCAGGAGGCTGAGGCAGGAGAATCTTTGTGAGTTCAAGACCAGTCTGGGCTGCAAAGTGAGTTCAAGGCCAACCTGAACTGCATAGTGAGACCCTGTCTCAAAAAATAGGGCCAGGGAGTTAGCTCAGGAGGGTAAATGCCTGGCTGGCAGGCACGAGGTTGTGAGTGTGATCCCCAGTACCAAAACAAAACAAAACAAAACAAACAAACAAACAAACAAACAAAAAACTAATTCGATAGAGAACATTTTTGTTCTCAGTCTACAAAAGAAATAAAAGGTTTCTGTACAGGATAACTGTAAGGAAGTGTTCTTATAATCTTCACCTTCAGAGATAGATACCAAGTGAAAAAAGAACTATTGCAGAAATCGCAAGTAGCAAAACATTTCTCACGTGTTTACCAGTAATGACTCAAGGAACACAAGCAGTTATTTGGAAAGCTTTGTTAGTCATCGCTCACCTACTAGACTGTTTTCAAAGACAGACCATATGCCTACTTTGCTAAATGAGGAACATGGACCATGTAAACATAATTTCGTAGATAAAATTAATCTTTTAGCTCTTAATAAGTGTTCAACATTGTAAGGATATTGGCAAGGGTTTTCAAGAACAATTCCATGAAACATAAAAGATTTACAGATGCTTCCTGACTTGCAATGGGATTACAGCTGGAGAAACCCATTGTAAACTGAAAATACAAACTGAGAATTCATTTCATTCACTTATCTGACTGAAAATCAAAGCCTAGCAACACAAATGTACTGTAGAATGGTTGTTTCCCCTCCTGGTCACATGGCTGCCTGCAAACTTCAGCCCCACACTGTTGCCCAGCATCTAGAAAGAGTCATACCACATATTATTAGCTTAGACACAGATCAAAATTCAAAATATGAATTATGTTTTTTTAATTCATTTTCTTCCACGCCATCATAAAGTTGAAAATTTGTAAGTGGGATTATTTATAACTCGAATGCCATCTATATTGTGGCTTGAGAATTGACACATCATCAATTACTCTAGAATTTGCACAGTGTATTACATTTGACACTCAAGCAGGAATCAAAATCTCTTGATTGACTCTCATAGATGCCCTAATCTTGACTCTATTTTCAAAACAGCATGATGAGCTTTTGTTAAGTGCATGCCGCACTCAGAGGCTTAGAACATCCAAACTGTAAGGGTTAGGCATAACAATGGAAAACTATCCAAGTCACCCCATGATTTATAAGCACCAAGAAACTTCATTTTAAGAGAAATATGTTACCCATTATATGACATGATTGAGAAATGGATGGGTTTTACATTCCTTGAAACAAAAACTGAATGTTAAAACCTGTAGTCAATATTCTTAATTATTTTTAATAAACAAGAGGCATTGGTTCATTTGATGACTTTATTTTTAGGATTTTCTCTAATTCCAGTGAAATGATGCCAACTCTTTAAAAACTTCCATCTGAGTGCTCATTTGATACTTTAGGAGATTCACTAAATTTTACAGAGTTTTGTATTTGCTATAAACCTACTGACTAGGAAATTCTTTATACTAATTAAGTAGTTTTAGGAAAAAAGGGTGTCACAGCATTGGGTATTTACTCATGGAATGGAACATATTTTTAAACTGAAAAAAAATACAGCAAGAGGAATTCATAGATAAAAATTTTTAGGGCTTTTTAAAATCCAAATTAATAGAGCAACCCAGTGTAATATTAACACATGCTTTTGATGTTTTTGTGTAGATTTTGCAAAGTAACTTAAAGTAGGTCTTTAGCCCTACTCGGCAACCTAGCTCTATTACTCTGAGGCTTTCTTTTTCAATTTCCCAATGGTTACTTCCATTCTTCACTCTATCTACTATATCTGTAAACATCGCCTGCTTCCTGTTACATTTTGTCACTCACCCAATCTGTTCGTTTGGACTCCATTATACCTTCTCAGAAATATTACTCACTTTCTGAATATTTGCACATACCATCTGTCATGGCTTAGATCTAAAGTATCCCCCCAAAGTTCCATGTGTTTGGAAAGTGTTTAGATCATGAAGACGCTATACTCATAAGCATTCTTTGAGAAGGTGGGAGCCTGGTCAGAAGAGGCAGGTCCTTAGAGGGTGAGACCTGAAAGGATGTGATCTTGTCTGTGGCTTCTGCCTTCTTTCTCTGCTTCCCCCTCCAGTGACTTCAGTAGTTTTGCTCTACCCTGTCCTTCTTCCAATGGCATTTCTGCCTTAGAGTGGACCAATCATGGACTGAGTCCACAGGAACCATGAGCCAAAACAAACCTGTCCTCCTTTAAATTGGAAGTGTTTAGTATTTAGTCCCAGTGATTGAAAAGTGACTAATATACCATTTCAGACATATCTTTTGCAGCAACATGTATTCCTTGACTCTATTTCATGTCCTTCTCAACTTACAGCTCTATCTCTCTTCTGCTTCATAGTCATTCTTCTGTTAAAAATTTGTATTGTGCTATTTCCATTTTCTTAACTCCCATTTACTTATTAACCCACTTCTTATCAACATAGGTTC
Organism: Dasyprocta punctata; assembly: GCA_004363535.1. NCBI lineage: Eukaryota > Metazoa > Chordata > Mammalia > Rodentia > Dasyproctidae > Dasyprocta > Dasyprocta punctata. Next base: position 49,827 of record RJWM01001434.1, on the reverse strand, counting down.
TGTACATTATATTATGATACAATTTTCCTAAGATCAGCAATACCTCCTTTTTACTAAATCTAGAGCACATTATTAGTCTTCATTTAGATGGTTTCTCATCAGCATATGACACTATCAGCTCTTTCCTCATTTTTAATTACTCTCTTACTTGAACTCTCATGATGTGGTATTCCTGACCAATGCCAGAGTTAAAGTGGGTAACTGAATTAAAGCCATAGCAATGGAAATATAAGAGAAAAAGAAATAAAACACATCTGTAATATGCTTGGTCATCTGAGAATGTTGCAGTGACTATTAACTGTCCAACAAAATTCCTTCTCACTGCTTGTGTAGTAGCTGAGCACATTTTTCTTTAGCTGTATCGTATTTTCAGTTTCTCTTGTAATTAGCTGTGACCATGTATTGAATTTCTTTCCAATGATGTGTGAGAAGCACTATGACTGTCCTATGAAAGTTCTCACATGTACTATTTTGTACTCTTTTCTGCTTATAATGTGAGTATGTTGAGGATTTCAGAGATACAGGGGCTTGGGTTTCTGAATAAACAAATGGAACAAAAAAATGCAGACTCTCCACTCCTATGCAGGCACAGACACACACACATGCACCCCTAAGTTGGAGCATTTCTCTGTGAACCTCAAGATTTAGCTTACATCAGAATCATACGGAAGTTGTATGTTTAATACTGAGGGTTCTTGGCCCTCAGGACCAGAGTTCTTGATTTTGTAGATTTAGGGCAAGGCCCCAAATTTTCACTTTTAACAACTTCCATGGTATCATTATAGTGATTATATTTTAGGAACCTCTGCTTTTTTATTGCATAGAAACATTCGTTTTTTTCCAAGTTATTGCATTTGACTCCATTGTTAAAGCACGTTAGTTTCCTCTATGTAATTCAGAAGTGATTATGGAAAGTTGATCAAAGTAATCAACTACCTAACTTGGCATAAAATAGAATAAGCCTTTGTAACATACAATGTATGATTCCAAAATGGGCAAAATCATACGAGTTCTTTGATTTTTCCTTTTCTTACCAATTGTCCTATTTCTCTAAAAACTGACCTCCACCTTCACACCACAGTTTCTAGACAAAGATGCTCAAAGACATAAGTAAAGTATTAAAGATTATAATGAAAGAAATGAGAGGGGAAAATAGAGATTAAAACGCACTTAACATAATAACATGTTTTGGAATTTCAATATAAAAGAAAATAAAATATTATTTTTTTCCAAAATTTATCTTGTATTATTTGGGTCGTAAACCTGGACATGGCTTTGAGCACAGGCACATAATGCTGTTGAGAGAGAACGGAAGCACTGGATAGGGTCAGCAGTCAGTAGAACTCTTCCCTGATCACTCTCTGTAAGAACGCTCTTGCATCCTACACCTTCAGAGGTTGACTAGTTCAACGAGTGGGTTACATATGCTGGAAATATGTGCAGGAAGTACTTTCACTTTTCACCAACTATTCAACTTTCCCACTCTCTAATAGTACATCATGCAAATATCATAACTTGCAAGTCACTCCTGCTTCCTTTTCAACCAGCATGACTCACTGACAGTTATTTAGATGTTCCTTCCAGTCTAAAACAGAGCTCCAACCTCTAAATCCACTGCCTTGTAAATCAGAACTCCAGTCTCTAACTCCACTCTAGTGTAAACCAGAGCTCCAATCTCTAACTCCATTCTCTCTTCACAGTTCCAGACCAACAAATGACTTAAAGTCCTCTAGTGAGAAGCAGTGTTTTGATTTTTCTGTCATTTCCCATCATTGCTTTCATTCTTCTGCCTCCTTCCCTTCTGAGGAGACAAAGGGGAGCTGGTGGAAAAGATACCAAGATCTTCCTTTCATGATTATGTACTCCAGTCTTTATTGTCTCTGTGTGGCAGGATTCATATTAAATGATTTTATTGATATCTGCGAATTTTTGAATGCTTACACAATTTTTGAGTGCTTGCTGTCAGGCTCTGAGTAGCCTCCTCCTGGCAGGCTTCCCTCTTTCATAGGCTTTGTTAAAGAAAACTGAAGTTGCTTTGACTTGTGCGTGCATGTGTTCCACTTTCCCTGATAAGAGTGCAGAGCACCTCATCCCTTAGGCCTTGGGTTTCTCTGAGGTAGGGGGCTGTGTAAGCTGTGGACTCACCCACAGAAAACCCTGAAGCAATAAACTGTCCTAAACCTTCAGTTGCATAAGCTGTTAGTAAAACAGTAAGATAGGATTGTGAGTTTCTATGGTTCATAGGTATCTGAATTTCTAGGACTCATAAGCATTTCATGTCAATCAAATGCTTTCTACAAAGGTAACATTCAGTACATACTAAAGAAACTGAGACAGTAAGACATGCATGACCTTTCTTTCCTGACTAAATGGCTTAATTATTTTATGGCACTAGTTAACATTATTTTATATATAAAACTGTAAAATAGTTATGTGTGTGTGTTTTATTGTTTATTTTCTCATATGTGAGTTGAGGACAGATAATAAATCAATATCATTCATCACTATATCCCTAGAGAGACTATTATAAATATACTTAGCTTTGTTAAAGCAGCAAAGCCTCATTAGTCTATGAGTGCACAACCACAGTATCTTACAGGCTAGTGAATAGAATAAAAAGATGAAAGGAAGAAACTTAATAAATATTAAGTGTAGATGTGTGTGTGGTAGACATTGAGATAAGTACTCTGTGTTGTTTATTTAAATTAATCCTCTAAGCAAATGTAGTACACTGAATACTGGCCCCCTAACATCTACATCCTATTCCCTAGAATTCTGACTGTCACATTATAGGTAGAAGAGACTCTACAGATGTGCTTTAGTTTAAGATCTTGAGGTGGGGAGACTATCTCGGATTGCCCAAATAGGCATAGTGTGGTCACAGGAGTTCTCACAGGAGTGAAGCAGAAGATCAGAGAAGATGCAGGATATGTGATTTCAGAAACAAGTGGTTGGAGAAACAGGAAGAAGAAGCATAAACCAATATACAAGTGTGGTCTAGGAGCTCAAAAACGCAGTTAAACAGTGCCCTGACTCAGTATACTTATCATTTGATCTTTCTCCTGGCTTAACTTGTTATGGCACTTATGCCCATGTCAGATTCTGTTTATGTACTACAAAGGGGGTTAGGTTGGTCTTGTTCATCATTATATCCTGGAATAGTCTGAAAATGGTAAGTGTCCAGTTAACATTATTGAATGAATTAAGGAACTCAGTAAATGTCTAAATGCTAAAATTTTGTATATTGCTTCTACAAAACAGTGTTATATACACAGGTGTTTCATATGTAGTTGAAAAGTCATATGCAGATACACAAATAAGTGAATGAGCATGGATGTCATTTACCAAAGATTTTATGAAAATTAATGTTGAAAATATTCAACTACTTATCAGAAATTTATGTTTTCTTTTTTAATAACATCTGTGTTAGAAGATAAGTGAATCCATAAGAAAAATGAATTTAATAAAATGTGAAAGGAAAATTTGAAGTCATTATTTATTTTAAAGTCCTCATACACATATCTTCTCTATACTTAAAATTTCTGAAAATCAATTAAATACTTAAGGTATGTGACAGAATATTTTATCATAGATAGGGCAGGAAGCATTCCAAATACACTATGAATATGTATGTGGACTTAAGAATATTATGGAAACAGGAATAAATTTTAATTGCAACTAGATGGAACATTGCAATCAGATGTGTTTTATGTTTAATCAGTGAAGACAGCTCATAAAGCCCAGATTTATTAAATTAAAATCAAACTTATCTCAAATTTTGAAAAGTTTTAATTTTCAATTTATTTCCAATTATGTAATTCTAATTATACAATTATAGAAAATTTAATTTAATGGCATGTTTATAAATCAGTAACTCTTGCTTTATGGGTCATAAGATTCTGATTTTAAAAAAAACATGAAATTACATGTTAGTGCACTCACCTTGAATATATTATGTTGTTTAAATGCATATATTGATCAATTATGTGATTCTGGATTTAAAAATATCTTTAAGTAAGTAATACTCAAGAGAAAAAATTCTGCCTTGTTTTAAAACAACGTTATTCAAGGACCGAATTTATTTTCAAAACTGAGGTTGTTATACATTTTCTAAATAAAATTATGCATATTATATATATATATTCTGATCTATACAAATTAAAGGCATGTCTTTTTCAATGTGTATGTTACTACCAAGAAGTTTCTCCTACTTTCAACTCTCTACTTTGTAACTCAACTTATTTTAAGTGAATGTGAGTACTCCAAATTGTGCACAAACTGTATTTTTCCATGATAAAGTCAAATGATGCATTTTCAGAAAAATTGAGGGCTTCGCAAGACTCAATGTTCAAGACTTTGAAGCATTCTTTCTTTTCTGTGGCTGATGTGCACAGACTGTGGGGTGCGGATTCTGCTTGAGCCAGCAGGGGTGCGACCGGGTGTACAAAATAGACAATAGAAGTCTCCCATTTTCTCTTACACTTCTACTACAAATTAAGAAGGCCCCAAATACTGTGGCAATCTCTTCCTCAAGAAGTAAGGTCTCTTGATCAATTCTTTTAATTTTGCTAATCTGTGGTAACTTTGTCCCACAGAGTTTATCATGAGTAAAACCATCCTAGTTCTACATTTACCTATTAAGAACCCGGCAGTCCTAAGAGTCCACTTAAGAAGTGAGACTACCTTGCTAAGGATATCATATGGTGAGACTGTGTGAAAAAGTACATAAACCAAATCCAGCCCAGTCTTCCAGCCATCACCATTAAGGCATAAGACCCGTCATGGGTGCTGCTTCAGAGTCATTCTCCTGTTTGGCTCAGCCTCCTTCTGAATAGAACTGTGTAATCTTCCTCATGTTCATACAGAGGAGAAGAATTGTCTCACTGAGTTCTAACTCAATTTCTGAGTCCCATATTCCAAGATTTAGTAAAGTACTTGATGTTCTAGCATGCATGGGAGTTTTTTTAGGTCCACTAGTTAGAACAACTCTAAATGACTTGTCCTGAAACTTCAGAATAAGTACTTCATGTGTTATAAAAGAGTCTTTTCTGAGACATGTCACACATTCCACTCTACAGCTAGATTAAGGTTCATTTTATTTTTGCCATTCTCTTCTGCAGTGGCCATGAAAATGGTCAGCCTGACACTGGCACAGTAAATCTATCCTCTGTAATGTTGTAAAGATCATGTGAAGTCACTCATGTTCTGCCTTTTAAGGACTGGGAGAAACAGAAGAATACATATTTCAAAATCATTTGTTCTTAACCAGATCAATTCGATTTTCCTATTTAGGAAGAAGACAATATTAACAGCTCAGTGAGTTTAACACACAAGAAACATCTGAGGTTATTGCCAAAATTAAATTAGCATCAGAGCTCTGAACAACTGTCACTTTTTAAAACCATTGTAGTAATTTTGTCTTACTCCTGTTTGCTGTTCTGAAGTCTGCATTACTTTTCATATAGTTTCTCACATTAATTCCATTAATAGATTTTTAATACCATTTTCCACCTCAAAGAAGTGTAATGATTCCTAATTATAGGACACTAAATAAACTCATCAAATCCTTCCATAGAACTTCAGTGTTTTCTGCTGATTATTCCAAAATTTACTTTTTAAAAAACGGTAGTAGAAGTAACTAAGATCAATAATATCCAATTCTGAAAAATGAAAACAACAAAATAATATTTTTGCGTAGTTAAAGGGAAAGCTGATGATGTGGCTTATACCAAAAGGTGTTACAAATTACCCTAAATAAAGCCTGAGATATAAATAAAGAAAATTTAATCTCCCCATATTTCAGTTATACTGTCCCTGCTAAAGGTAGTTTGATATGGTTAAAAAGTTAAAATGGCCCCAGGTAGAATTTCTTAGAGGCCTTTAGATCATAGGGATAGGGTTCAAGACAAGTGATAAAATGCTTAAAGGGCCTCTTTAAACTATTAATTCAAAAATCACAATAATAAGGTATGGGTTATGGAAATGACAATAGGCATTTCCTCTTAGTTAAATATCTCTATTAAAAGCTGAGCATGGTGGAGCATGCCCATAATACCAATATTTTGGGAGGCTGAGTGAGGCAGAAAGATATTGAGTTTGAACCCAGCCTGTGGAACAGTGACTTAGTGAGATGTGTCTCAAAATGAAAACAAAAAAACAAAACAAAACAAGCAAAAAAAAAAGGCAGAGGGTGTAGCTCAGTGCAATTCCCACTGTTGTAAAGAAAAAAAAATTCTCTGTACTAAAAGCCCATAACTAGGCAATAACAAGTCAGCAAATATCCTGTTTCAACCATCAATCTTAAATGATTCTCTATTTTAAACTCTTTAAAATCATGCAATCAAGCACCAATACCCTTTCCTCAGAATGAAAGATTCCTAAAGCGTGCCTGTGGATTACCTTTTCTTGCTAAACCAAACCCAGTAAACTTACCATTCATGACTACAGGCGTAGCCCTTTCTTCAATGGGATTCAAAACTACCAATAATTAAACATACAGTCATCCCTAGTTAGTTAATAGTCATGAGCTTCATTTCTTTTTTCTTGTGTAATATTAATAGTATTTATCTTGTGATATTTGGGAAGGTTTAGGTAAAATACATGAAGAGTAACTAGCGCGATGAAGTAGAAAGTAAGGAACATAAATAAATGATTTTTTTCCATGAGTACATTTAATTTTGTTTTAATGTACATCGCACCTAATAAAAATTAGGCACAATGGTTTTCAATAAAAACCAGTTCCTAATTTAGCTCCTGGTTTATTTCTTTTAAACTTTATTTTCAGTAGCCCAAGATCTGGTAATATAAATCTGAAAGTACTGTCACGCATGTCTGTCCCTGAATAAGGATGACTAATGCTAATTTGGAGGACTGAAAAGAATTTTCAGAGTCTATTGGCTTTTGAAAACTATAACCAGACTGGATTTAGTGACCTTTCAAATATATTTGTCCTTATTAAATGAAGAAGTTACCATCTAAAAAGGAAATAATCAGTGTCTTATTTCCTTGATGTGAGTAGAATTTGATCTGTGAAGCAGCAGAAAAACACCTGAGAATCATTATAAGAATTTGTGAGACAAATAAACTAAATAGCTCAATAAAATTGTGGCAAAGTAATTGGAAAAGGCACAGCTCTTCCAATTTCTTGTTATGGCATTTGCAGTTTCAAAATATAATCAGTTATGGAAGAGGTAACTGTGAAGGTTAGGCTTTCCAGGAGGAAGACTCTGAGACTGATGTTTCCATCTGGTTTCTTGAAATGAATGATGGAGGAAGGGTGAGGGAAGGAGAGAGAGACAGAGAAAGAAAGAACTAAGAATGCAATATGGGCCAGAAAAACAAGGTGAAAGGCAAAAGCTATGAAGCTGGACCTAGCTGAGCCATTTGGGAACTCTGGAGATGAGAAAGCCCTTCACTGCCCCCGAGTAAGATGAACTTTGGCATTTATACTTTTGCATTCATTTTTTTAAATTTTATTTTTATTTTTTTGGTACAAAGGATTTACTGGGGAGGGACTTTGCTATTAGCCATGCAATAGCTGAGGGAGATTGTGTATTGGTGCCAAGTTCAAATGTCTACTACAATGACCTTGTATCTCTTTCGTGTCACAGGACATATTATCTGCTTCTCTCCTGTTTGATCTTTGAGGGAATAAGCAAAGTTAAATAATAACAAGATTTATTTACAAAAGAAATTCAAATGAGTCTCTCATTAAAAGCATTATTAAGACTTTCTTAAAATAATCTCTTCCTCTCCTGAATGCATGTGGGTTGTTGTGCTGTAGTTTGACAACTATTTTCCCCTCAATTCTTTCTTCTATATTTACTCTCTGAAATATTAAACTAGTTTTTACATGTGGTGGAGATAAATGTCTTCTGTACTGGGTTGTTCATGCCTTTGTTCTTTCGCCGTATTCAATTGGGTTCCTACTTATTATTTTGTCAATGGCATAACAGTTTGGTTCTAATTTTGCTCTTTTTCCTCCTCAAAATTGGTGGGGAGCTGCATGAGACAAGTGGTGTGCCAAGAGCAGCATAGCTATTAAATGATTTCCATTGACTATTCAATAGCTATCGCACAGAACAAGGGAACAGTTTTAGAGGTATTTATGTTGAATATACATCAAGTACCAATTTATGAGCTGCAAGTGTGTTTGGTTTTCATACATAATTGTTATCATTTGACTAAACTATTTCAATATGAAGAAAATGTAAAACAAACATTTATGACATGTTGCCTTCATACAGTTTTATCGCTTTACATGATGACTTCCTTATCCTATTTCTTGCTGCAGTTCCCACACCTATAAAGGCTATTAAAAAGGAAAAAAAAAAAAAGGAAACATAAGCGATTTTTAAAGTTGTAGTTCATATAACTAGGTAGAAATTTCTTTTGCAATAAGAATGGTATGTGATGTGTTCCATCATATTTGTAATACTTTTTTCTTGTTCTAAGTATTCCATGTTATTATCTTGAAGGAGTCTTATACCACTTATAAAGAATGTTAAATGGATAAGGTTAAAATCCAGTCTATAAATGTCTAAAGTATATATTTTAAAACATCTTCTTTAGTGAGCCAGGAGAACAAGAAAGTTGTTGGAGACATAGTATGGAAAATGTGAGGCTAACATTTGGCTAAAAATGACAGTTTGTTCTGCTAGAGATGAGTGATATATATTTCTTTCATACTGGACATTGTCATCATTTATATCCTGCCCCCTGGAGTCTTTAATTTGACTACAGAAGGCTAAAAGACAATTTCAACTCTCACAGATACCTTTTCAGTTACTTCAGTTCATTTTCTGTTCTCTATCAAGATTCTAAAATCTCTCAGTAGGTATCTTATTTTATTATCTCATTAAGTCTAACAAATCCTGGTGAGTTAATCAATACTACCTGTGGGATGTCTTTGTCACCTTTGGCAAATCTCTGAAGGGTGATACAGTATTATAGAGAAAAATAGTCTCGTAAGTCTTGTGTGCTATCTGGGAGCATAAAGCTCTCATTTTAAAATGAATTACCCTTAGTCAGATTTTTTCAGATAAATAGAAGGAAAGATACTTTCTTGTCTGTCACTACTTTGTTTTGAGTGTGCTATTCTGGTTTGCTAATAACAAAGTTAAAGAAAATACAAATAAATTAGTATATTTTTTACATGTTCTCTTATCTGATAAAATTTATAAATGAAGAAATGTTCAGACTATAATTTTCAAGTGACTTAAAAGTTATTTATTGCTTTATTCCTTTTAGTATATATATATTGTATATTACAGTTCTACAGCAAGTGTACTCATTTTTAAAACTAAAAATTAGTGTCTAGGACTTGAGCATAGTAGGGTACAATTTGCGAATTTAGAATAATAAGACATTCTATGTTAGTAAGCCTCAAGAAAACCATTCGCAGGCACCGCTGCACACGTGAAGCCTCGCCTCAGAGAAGTGGGGTGGATTTCCTGGCTCACAGAGGAGAACAGAGTAAGCTTCTGACTCCAAATCCAATTTCTTGACCCCAAACCATGGTGCCTGCAGTTAGTGAGATGAATAACTGATCTACTTGAAAATTCTTTCTTTACGAAAAGCTGTTTGAAATTCCATCTTACTCATCAATACTAGGTAAAGCAGCTAACAGTTAAAGAATGAAAAATGGTGAGAAATTGTTAATAATTAGATATGAGACAGCAACATTTGTTTTAAGAATTATATCTCTAACGACATGAGACTGTTTTTAGTAAGTTATACCATTTGACAGGTAAGCCGCAGACATTAACAAACCAGGCAAAGTTTCATATGCCCAGGAACTTTGTTAATACCTCTATCTCCAAGACATAAATTAGTGCCTAGAGAATAGCAGGCCTGTCTCATGTTGAGTCAAGGCAAGAATTAACAACCTTTGAACCAGCAACTTATGAGAATGATTTATACAACATCTCACTTTCTGAACAAATTTATAATTAGATCCTTTGAACAAGAGAATAAAAAATGTCTACTATGTAATGTGACTCATTGAGAGCTGATTTTGGCTGTGGAATAAATCAAATAAATCATTTGTGCTCAGAAGATAAATCTTTGGTGGATTTTAAAAATGAAAATGATAGAATAAACCGAAGGATGGTGTATACTTTACAACCTGACAGTGTTCTATTTATTTGATGTGATGGTGTCTTTAAGACTTTTTGAAATGTACTGAGAAAAAAACTAATGCCTTTGGTTTTAATAAACATTTTGATCCTTTGGTCTACAAAGACCAAAGTACAGTACTTCCTTAGGAGAAGCAAAAATTGCAATTCACTGAAATTTACAAAAATACATTATTCACATCACCTTATTTATAAACAAATATTTTAGCAACTTAATATTTGAACCATTGGAAATTCCTACAGTTTATAGACTGATGGTGCTTACCATAATTCTTCATTTCTGAATTGAATTGTTTCTCAAGCTCATTTTGGGAGTCATTTGGATGATCTTTTGTGTGACATTCTAACATTATTCTTAATTACATTTGAAAAATGAGTTGTTTGCCTCATCAGCTATGAGACACTAAGTATGACAGAATGTTGACTCTGAAATCAATCTCAGATCATATGTAAAAGATAACTTATTTTACACATGAAACAGGATGAGACTCAGAAAGATGGCGTGACTTGCCCATGCTAAGAAAGTTGGCTTCTACAGTGACAGAATTAGGAGGCAAGCCCCCCTTCCTATTTTGCTAGGGAGAATTCTGTCACCAGAGGACTCTTGAAAGGACCCTTGAAAAATCATGTTCCTCTTCCCAGCTTAGATTCATGACAGAGCCTTGTAAATAAGACTGACAATAAAACAGGCTGAGTGGACACTCTGGGTTCATCTTCTGTAGCTCAAAGACCTTCTTTTACTTGTGATCTACAAGCATCATCACACCACAGGGCCTGTGCATTTGTCCAGAATATTCTTCCCATGTGGACGTTTGCCTGACTCACTCCCTGGTCTCTTTCAAATCTTTCCTGATGTATTACAGCTCTCTTCTTAGTTCCCTCTACTTTCTTCCCTGTTGCATGTATTTACAGGTCTTCTGATCAGGTAGTGTGATTAATAATTTCCTTATTTATTTTTGTGTTAAATGTTACTTTCCTCATTAATTTAAAACGTAAGCACTAGAGACATAGTGTTGTTTTGTGTTGTCTGGTGACACAGTATCAATGCATACAACCATGCCTGAGTCTATGCTAGAAGTTGATGTAAGATTTTTTGAATACACAAATGCATCTCCCATTGAGAGCATCAGAGCAGAAACATCACTTGAGCATAGGCAGATGAATCTTGTAATCCTAACTCTGGCTTAGAGATTCTTCTTTGTCTTGTGCATCTCACTAAACACTGCCTTCACAGTATTGAACGTTCCAAGTCATACCCCCACTCCTGTTACCACTCTGATTCAGAGTTGAGTGCCCACAAGCTTTTCCTACATGGCCCATGAAAAATTAAACAAGGTTGTCAAGTCTTCACTCAAGATTATGGAACAATAGATCAGAGTTTTAGCAAAGGTGGTAATTCATGTTCAGTTTTCTAGGCTGTCTCTTGAGCACTCTCACTGACTCCTGCTCAGCCAGGACATTCGTCTACTTCTTTGGTGACAGAACCCCTTTGGTTGCATAGGTGTGGCTGTCATATCAGGATAAACCAGTGTTGACCCTGGTTATTCTAATCATGGCACTGGCATTCTCCTTTGCCAGTGACTTTCTGGCAGGTCAGCTGAGACAGCCTACAAGAAAACTATGTGGCCTTCTAAAAGGAGACAAAGAAACCACATTTTCTTCTTGGAAGTACAAGATCATATTGTGTTTTGTGTTCATAAGCAGACAAAACCAAGGAATTAAACCAATAATATTAGGAAGCAGAAGGCAATCACAATGGAAATGTCCGTCTTTAGTAATTTTGGATGTCAGAAGACAGCATCTCAAAGTATGGAACTTTGGCATGCTGAGAACATTGACGGTATTTCTCACTAAGCTACATTGCTAAGCCCTTTTTGTTTGTTTGTTTGTTTTTTGAGACAGTGTGTTGCTAAGTGACTAAGTTGTCCAGACAGGGCTTGAATTTGCTATCTGCCTCAGCCTCTCATCTTAGCCTCCCAGAGTACAGGAATTATAGGTATCAGTCACCATGCCCAGTTTTAAAATGCTTTTGTTACAAAAACAAAATCATATTGATCATGTTGACCTTGACTCTCATAAAGGGTGAGGAAAGATATCACAGCCCTTAACCCCTAGGATTGCATTTTTGATCCACCGATTCATTCACACTGAAATCAGTGCATCCCCAAGGTCCTTATTATGCAAGATAATAAATTTTCTTATTTGCTGAGATATTTTGAGTTGCAGTTGTCTTTTACAAATGAGAAAAATCATTCTCACTGACTTAAGATATCTTCTAGCTCCAATCTTATCTCACTTCTTAGGGCTGCTCTTTCTTAATAGCAGCAATAGTCCATTCTGTGGCAAGTTAATGTTTCCTGATAATTTAAGCGGAACAGACAGGTCTCCAGTGGAAATATGCATTCAGAGGATGGTCCTTCCCAAATTCAAATTGTCCTCTCTCTGAATTTGAATGTTCTTAAGGAGTTGCCAAATCCTGTGGCCCCCAATTATGGTCCTGTGGAAATAATCAAATCCACAATCCATAACAAGGCAACAACCAGTACTTTTTCCCCCTAGTGTTTACCAAGATTATAGCCTAAATATAGCTCAAGCAGATTTTTAAGCCAGTGAAGTGTTATAGATCCCTTTGGAAGTAATGTTTTTACCTTTCAAAGTCAGGATGTGTAATGATGGGAGGAAGTTTTTCTGTGATATAAACCATTTAAATGTCATATTCAAGAATACTACACACAATGAAATGCATAGTGTTCAATATTGATTTCTATCCCCTAAAATATCCCCTGAAAGAAAAACCAACTGACAGATTTGCAAGACCTGACCTGTGGCTGCATCACTCCAATGAGTCAAGACCCAGTGCTCCTGCAGGGAGGCTGTGCGGGTGTGCCGAAACCTGCGCAAAGAATTCTAAGGCCCTAGTACTCTTGTGGAGAAGCCCATGGTGTAGGCTTAGGAAGAAAATGCAAATAAGTAAGGGAAAGCAATTCAGGATGTAGTTGCATTCAGTATCTCTTCTCACCAACGTTTCATAAATTAACCGTGTGCTTGAGGTAAGTACTTTCGGTCTTGGTTGTCCTAGGGAAGGACTGTACAACTACAATGTATTTTAAATGAGCTTATCAGATCCTTTATCCTCTCTCTAGAAGGAAAAAGACAATATCTAAAATTGGGGTGGCGAGAGAACAGGGGACACACAGAGTGGGTAGGATGAAAATCTAAGAGGAAATGGGTACCTTAGAAGAAAGGAATAGATTCTGACCTCAGTCTACACATGTAGAAATTGAGTCTAGCCTGCCAGGCTGCTATATAATGAAGAGGAGATAGGTAGAGTCTGTAACTTATTTTTTCTGATGTCAATTCAAAATAAATATATATATATATATTTTAATTTTGGGTTAGTTTTATATTGTTCAGAAGTACACGTGTTTGTGTGTGTGTATATATATATATATATATACACACTTTCAGCATATATATTAGCTAAAACATTACTTAAATAAAACAAAGTGCCTCATCTTTCTTTTTTGCTACCATTTATCATTCAGCTATTCCTCCTGTATATATATGTTATATGTACATACATGCACACATTCTTCCATTTCTTTACTGTTTTCTAGAGACCCTAAAATGAACTTGAAACATTGCTCATCTCACAAGAAACTAGCTGCAATGAAATATTTACATCTGTAATATGTATACGTGGGACAGGTAGTGAAGTACATGCATGTTCATCTATTCATCTGTAAACTGCCCATATTCAGAGGAAAAGAAAAGCATTTTTTTCACGCCATCTGATGTTCACAGCAAGGAATAAGATATTTCCAGACTGACAATGGTCATATCCTGAAAAGAGTGTGACCAGTAAAATAAAAAATTACAACCTCTAGCCTGCACAAGCCTTCACTCGCTCTTCCTTTTCCTTTTTCCCCTTTGTTTTTCCATTCTCCACGCCCACCCAGGATCCAGGTGCAACCACTTTAAAATCAACGCTAGGATCAAAGTGGGTGAGCCGGGAGGGAGACGCGAGAAGCGGCTGTGGGATGAGGGCGGTGGAGAGGAGGCAGCGGCCTGGGTTGCCTTGGCGATACAAGACCGACTCAAGGGGGAGGGATTTTTACACTGCTGCTAATTGCATTTACTAATTACATTCTATTGTGCCTACCCGCCTGCTTCTCCCGTTCATCTTTCTGAGCTCCAAAAATTTCCCTGAGCAGCGCGTCCCCTTCTCTTCTAATTTTATCCCCGCCCCAGTCACTCTGGCAAGGCACTGGGAAAGGCTCCGCAGTAAATGAATGTGCGAGGGTTTAAAATTGCTGTTGGAACATGCAACTCTGCTGGAGCTTGCTGGAATATTGCTTTGCTGCTCAACCACAGCGTGGATTTATAACCAAAGCAAACTGCTGAGAAAACAGAGAAAATAAATCTGAAAGAAACTTCCCACAGAGAAATGCAGGCTGCAAATGATTCACCAACAGAAGAAAGAGAAGAAGAAGAAATGCGCACTGAGCACTTTCCTCTGGAATCGAGTGTACCTTTAGTTGGAAAGGTGCCTGGATACCGGGCTTTGTGATTTATTCCCTTGCTCCCCCTGGTGGGAGTTTGATTTAATGACAAGAATCCCAGTGGTTGTGCACATCTGCGTACATTGATTACTGCGAAAAAAGGCTTATTTTATTTTATTTTATTTTTTAAAAATCTCAAATCACTGACAGGAAGCATTAAGTTTAGCACTGTGGCACATGGTAAGAAAACACCAAAGACATGTCAGTGCATGCGGTCCTCATTGTTACATGGATGTATTCTTAAATCACACAATACACTTAAGTATTTTGAAATTGTATACATGTATATACATATACACAAATGAGTTTTTGCTAAAGTAGTCATTCAAAGTAATACTTTCTATGTCTAGTCCTATTCCTTCATCCCCATTTGTCAGTCTTTAAAAGCAGGGCCTGGTAAAGACAAAAATACCTTTCTTCTATCTGTAGTTTCCTTAATGATTTTAATTACCCTTGATTTAAACGTTTGCTCTCCAGGATTCTAGTCTTACTAATTTTACCGATATTTCTATTGGGTGCCAACTCTTCATTTTAACACTGCTGGAATCCCTCCTGATGTTCCATGTTCTCCATGGCCTGACTCACTTCACCATTCAGAGCTAACTTGAAGGCTCCTTGAAGGCAATAGCCAGCAGGCCAGGCCATCTGTAGACTTCTCCATGTCTATCACCGTGTTTTGCATTTAGTCATTAAGTGTGGAAGATTTATTTATGTGGAATTTTTTCCCCCTATGGAAAAGTTTAGTCACTGAACAGACTGCAAAGAATAAGACTTCACCATTCTTAGTCCTTGATCTCACATTAGAACTTTTCCTTTTTAAATACATATAAAATTCCTTGAAATGGTCAGTAATGGTATGGGGAAAAGGAGAAAGAAGGAGGCTTTGGCTCAGATCTCTAATGCCTCTGTGATAAATCTTCCTGTATGCTAGGTCCATTACTGGCCCTGTGCTACTGAAATTGTATCAATTATTTTGCTGATGCAGTATCACAATACATACCAATTTCAGGTAGTTTATTTTGCTTGAACTGGAGTACTTTTATTTTTTTCACTAGACCTCAACACTCATCTAGATCTATCTGGCTACCACATTTATTTATTTTCTTACTGAAATAAAATTTAATGGTGTTTTGAAGATCCTCAAGTGTATACCACATAGAAGAAATACACAAGTTGTATTCTTCAGAGATCTATGCGTATTAGACATTTGAACCATTTCTTCTGGAAGAAGTTGTAGTTGAAACGTAACACACTCAGTTGTTAAGAAGGTAAAGTTATTCTGAGAAAAGTGTGGAATAGTTGATTAATTTGTATATGAATCAGGCACTCATCAATTAATGCCTTATTCCATAGAGAGGTAGTCAAGAACTTAAAAAGTGTAAATAAATTAAAACTTCAAAAAAATCTGCATACAACTGGAATCCAATTATCTTCATAAGGTGTAATTCAAAAGGCACCAAGGCAATTTCTTGCTTTCTCTGAATAATACCCAATAGAATGAATTCATGCTGAAAGTTTTAACCATTCAATATTTCCAACCTAGCAGTAGCACTTACATTGACAGAGATTGACAGTATACCAAAAGGTAACACATGGAAGTCTACCTTGCTGACATCTTGAGGGACAGAATCAAGGTACTTCACACAGCTCTGCTGGCAACAATTAATAAAGTGGGGGGTCAAGAAGAAGAGAGAGACCAGCGGATTCCATGGTGCCTGAGAAGAGTGGCTGATAAGCACACATGTAATCCCTCAATGCTTCACCAAATAGCGAAGGTCATTTTATAGAACGAAGGCACTGTATCACCAATCTGAGTGCCTGTGCCACTGACTGATTTTCATTAAAGTTCATTAATGCATGCTCCAGAAAGACAGAGATGGCAGAATAGTGAGTTCTTCTTTACCACTTGCCTCTCATCTACAAGTCAGCAAGTACTTGCTTGTTGGCAAATACTGATGTGGTCTCAACTCTGTCCTTAGGTGTTTTGAAGAAAGCAGTGAGGTTGCAGTAAACATGACAGCCTGGTCCACAGGAATGTCAAACAAAAAACAACAACAACAACAAAAAAATAAATCAATTACAATTCAGAGGAAGATAGACACTGAAAGTACAATTTGGGAAGAATGTACACAAGTCAAGTAGTGGGACAGGAATCATTCAGGGAACGCTTCACCAACAAAGTAACCTTCAGCTGACATTTGCAGGAAGAACGAAACGTGTAATACTTAACTAAAAGAAGTATGAATTGAGAGAGGAAACAAACTCTAAGGAGGCAGTAAGCGAGGAACTGACAGATGACTGAGAAGGGTGAAGCACGCTGTCGCTGACTGCTGCCATTTACATTTGTGGGTCCAGGTAACAGGGGACATGATAAGAATTAAGGCTTTCTGTAAAACAGTGACGTTCTTACTGGCTGTGGTGACCAATGCATGCAATCCTAGCATTCTGGTAGGCTGAGACAGGACGATCATAAGTTTGAACCCGGCCTGGGCAACTTGGTTACTTAGCAAGACCCTGTCTCAAAGCAAAAAATAAAATAAGGGCCAGGAAAATAGCTCAGTCAAAGCTTTGGATTCAACAGACAGTGATACACACACAGAGACACACACATGCACATACACATGATGTTTTCATGCTATATGTACATGCACTCATACCATTTATTACATCAGGTATTTATTGTGCAAGTCTCACATGCTGGACCAGTTTCACAGAGTGTTTATGGGGTAGAGGGAGTCATAGCTAGTAAGGCTACAAGCAAAGCTGTAACAGAAGTGTAACATATTCATGAAGAAATACATAGGGCAATGTTATAGTGATAATCTGTGTGTAGGAGGCTTCTGTAGATAAGACACGCAGGAAATGTGTCACTGAAGAGAAGTTAGAGCTGATATAAGAAATTGAGGACTAATTCTTCAGAGCCTCAGGAGAGAAGCAAAAGCTGTAATGTTGAGATGGACAAGAGCTTGGCACCTTCAATGATGAGGTGAAGGTTAATGTGGCTTGGGAACAGCGAGTGAGGGGACCGTGTTAGCAACAGATAGGCGGTGCATGAAAATATGACTTTTATTCCAGTTGCAATAGAAGTCATTGAAAGAATTTATTTGGAGAGATGAAACTGTTGTTCTTATTGTTTTTCTTGTTGCTGTCAAATATGTCTCCAGTACTGACAGGGTATACATTAAAAAGGACAAAGGATGAAAGCAGAGATTAATCTGAAAGCTGTGGCTTTAGTCTAGGAGAGGAAGTTGGAACAGCATTACAGATAGTGCTACTGAAGATGAGGATAAAAAGAGGTATCCCTGCTACGTTTTGGATATTAGAAATGACTGAACTTGCTGATGAAATAGATTGTTGAGAAAAATGGGAAAATGAATAAAGCTCATTACTAAATTGACAAGTTGTTAATATTTCCTATGTAGAAAAATTCAGGAAGAAAATATTAAGAACTCTAATTTAAGCAAATTAAATATAGTAACTTTGAGAGAGTTGATGAAGAGATCATGGAATCAGTTGGATATCAATGTAGAGATAAAGAGGAAGCAAAAAGTCAAGAACAGATTTATAACCTAATGTTCCATAGGTAAAATTTGGCTCACAAATAGATGTTCAACTGACATAGGATGATCTTTGTTTTTGATTTTTAATAATCATTGACATAAATTAGAGGAGTTTATAACAAGGTGGAATTTGGTAAAAGTAGGAAGCACTGGTAAACATTTGATATCGTGAATCCATTCATAAATAAAATTTCAAGTCAAAGAAGCCAGTGGTAGTGTAGACAGAAAGGATAAGAGAAACCATAATAGAGTGCAAGATCCTGACACAGAAAAATTCTGTGACTCTTCCGGAGGTGTCTACTGACTTGCTGAATGATCAAATCTTTTCCAAATGGGACCAGAGTGAAAGGAGGAAGTCAGGAGAACAGATGCCAAGCAGATGAAACAATGAATAGGAGAGGAAAATCAATGCTGAAATTGCCTCAGATGTGTGGAAAATAATATGGTTAAAAATAAACAACAGAGAATGTTTCCTCATCTACTTCTGGATATCGAGAGATGGCCATAGTGAGATTTTTGTCATGATTACTGAACTCATTGTAAAGGTCTTGGTATTATAGCAGAAAACAATAATAAGAAGACTCATGAAAGTATAAAAATGAAAACTGTTTTCCTACATGAGGTGTAAGTATGGTGGTTGAGTTAATGAACTCTTTTGAGAAATACGATGATCATATCCACATTGATATACCACCTACACCAGAAATATATTTCCGCACTTCAGGCTTATGAAAAACAGCTGGTTTTATGAAGAAGAGGTAGCTGCCCCACAGTATCCATATCTCAAAATATTTTGATCACCAGGCTGGCTGCTTTTGGCATCACATTTCTATTATTCTCCAGACTTATAATAGTCTGGGCAAAATAAGTTGTAAATATTCCATCTTGACATTTCACACAGTCAGCACCTGAGGGTAACTACAGTGCTATCAATTGTCAGTGTAACAAAAGCAAGGGCAAATGTCAAGTGAGTGGATATTTCTAGATGATAAAATAGCAGATTGCAAATGCCTTTGGTATACAATGTTCTGTGGCTTTATATTCATGTTTTGTATCAGATAAGAAGCTCTAAGTGCCCATTTATAAAAGTATTTTAGAAAAAGAAGCATAAGCTTTGAAAGATAGTGGATCATATCTAATTCAATGCACAACTGACCTTGCCCTGCCCCTGTTAAGAAGCAAGATTTTCCCCCTCTTCTTTGAATATACAGAGTCCTAGAACTTTGACAACGGAGTACTTGAGAAACAATGTTGCTGATTCTGAGCACAACCTTTAACCTAGCTTGACAGATCCTCACTCTTCAAAGGCAACCACCACAAAAGAAGAGTGACTAGCCGGGCGTGGTGGTGCACGCCTTTAATCCCAGCACTCGGGAGGCTGAGCATTGTGAGTTCGAGGCCGGCCTGGGCTACAACGTGAGCGCAAGGCCGGCCTGAGCTGCATAGTGCGACCCTGCCTCAAAAAACCAGGGCCAGGAGTTTGGCTCAGCAGCTCAAGCGCCTGTCTGGCAGGTACGAGGCTGTGAGTTCAATCCCTGGTGCTGCAAAAAAAAAAAAAAAAAAAAGAAGAGTGACTATCCCAATTTCACCAAGCTTTGAAAAACCAAATCCACATGGAGACATTTTTAATGGTGAGATGCTGGATGGAGAAAGAGAAGCCTAGGAGTCCAAGACTCCAGACATGAGTGAAGAAGCCTGTCAAAGTCATTTTCTGGTCCCAGCAACTCCAGCTGATTCCATTGATAGATCATGGATTTATCTGCTAGCCAGACTTTCCAAATTTATGATGAGCAAAGTTGTGTAAAAATATGCTGTCCACTACATTAGTGAATAATCATTCCATAGTAGCTGTGGGAGATAAGGTCTAAGACTCCCACCAACTCTCCCCTTCTGGGAGAAGCAAAATCTACAGGTACTCAAGTCCCTTGTATAAAATGGCATAGTGTTTGATTATAGCCTCTATATATCCTCCCATACAATTTAAAGCCTCTCATCACTTACAATACCTGTCTTAGTTACTTTTCTGGTTGCCGAAACAAAGTATCTGACACTGAAAATTAAAGGAGGAAAGGTTTATTTAGTTTACAGTTTGTGGTGTTTTCAGTCTGTAATCAGCTGGCTCCAAGGCTGGGTGGCATGGTGAGGGGTAACACTTCAAGGCAGCAGAAGACAGCAAAAACAACAAAAGTAAAAAGGGGGAGAGCAAGTCTCTTTTCCTCCCTTATATTCTAAGCAGGATATCTGCCTTAGGGTGAGTCCTCTATACATTGAATGTAGAACTGTTGAGTTAATTAAGCCTCTAAACCCAACAAATCAACCATTATAATACCTAATACGTTGTAAAAGCTGTGTCAATAAGTGTCATATACTGTTTAGGAAATAATGGCAAGGACATGTATATATCCGATACAGAAGTTGTTATGGCATGTGTCTAGATAACTCCCAAGCCTCAGGTCATAGGTGGAGTTTTTTCAGAAGTGACTGGATCTAGAGAGTGTGATGTTGGAATTGATTCATGGTGAAACACTAGGACCAAGGGTGTTAGGATTAAGGGTGTGAGTACTATCTTCCCTAAATAGCCTGGATAAATATAAGGGATAGAAAGCTGTGGTCATCCCTGGTTACTTTGCTACCTTTTCCCTGCCATGGAATGTTTCTCTTTTGTGATGCCTGTATGCCACACCACTCTGCCTTGGAGCAGCCTACTATGGACTGAAACCTTTACAAACTGTGAGCTAAATAAACCTTTTCACCTTTAACTTTGAGTGTCAGATATTCTATCTCAGCAACAAAAATGTAACTAACACAGAAGTAATATCTTCCTGAATATTTTCAATGGTTGTTGAATCCATGAATGTGGAACCCACAGATACAGAAAGTCAACTGCAGTGTGTTACATGAAGCCTGATAACCAGGACACCATCCAACAGTTCTTTGGAGAACAAAACACAAAAAGTATGTGAAGCATTACATATTTGATACCTCATCTACTCTTGATAAATTATAATAAAAAAGATTAGCAAACAATTCTTTGCATAATACATTATCATTTGCACAGGATTTAAAAACTAATCCTTAAAATTCCTTTACAAGAAAAATTTATCATCTCCACTTTATAAATGAGAGGGTTGCCTGGTATGGTAGCACATTCCCATAAACTCAGTACTCAGGAGACTGATGCAGGAAGATTGTCATAAGTTTGGGACCAGCCTGGGCTAAATAATGAGTTCAAGGCCTACATGAACTCACTAACTTCTCTGGGGACCATAGTTCTTTCATCTCATCATTATTTACATTATGACACTGTCCCTCTGAGAACTAAAACAGCTAGTGCTATCTCTTTGCTTTTGCATAGTATGTGGCTTTACCTTGCAGAGAAACTATTTCTGAGAAGCATCCCTGCAATCAGAGATGTCTCTAAAGTAGCATTAAATTCCATAATACAGTGAAGGCCAAGCATCTAGGGCAATTTCTCTGGATTAAATGACATTGAGGTGTAGAACATGTGATGTAAACTAAGTTTATAAATAGAACCAAAGATGGTTAAATCTATAAACATGTATATATTCATGAGTATGTTCTCATTTAAACTTTCTCAAGAGCAAATTACACTTTTTTCTCACTGGGCATTTTTAAAATGCACAATAATTTATTCATTTGAAAACCTGCCCTTGAAAAACCTATTTAAAAGTCTTTTGACATTCAAACCAATGTAGAACACATCACAAGCTATTCCCTACAAGACTTTTCCCTGGAGGATAGTGATAAGTACTAATATTTAGTACAGTCATGACCTGTGTGACACTGCCATTACTGAATCATAGTAACTGTTTTACTGCTTTCCTACAGTATGCCAGCATTTCCCTAGATGCTGAATGATAGCAGCAGTAGTCTGCTATAATCCATGATTTTCACCAGTGAACTTGCTATCTGTTTTAGCTGGAAGGTTGTCAAGAGAAAAAGTATTTGGAACTAGACCTGGATATTTGTAAAACTAAGCATAAAGCTTTGTAGTTCCTTCATGAAAGCTGTATGTCTACTAATCAAACTTCTCTAAAATTATTCACAAGGAGAGGCTGGTATTGCAAATCTTTGCAAAAGTGTTTTAATATTGTTCTGTGTTTAAACACATTTTTATGTAACTGAAAGCAATAGGTACTATTTCCACAATGAAACTCTATTTCTTGGCATAAATTACTATGTAATTAGGAAAGAGTGATGGGGAAGAGAGATTTAACATTACTATATTCTCTAAAACTAATCTCAACTTGACAATATTGTGATCCTTTTTTTCTTCCTAAGGACACACAGAGTTAGTTGATCTTTGTATTTATCCAACCAATATTATATACTTTACAACCTTCCTATGTCAAATAAGGATACTATTACTTAAATGTTGCCCTCCAAATTATATATTATATTATTGTATTTCAGTCCATCCTTTTAAAATACATTACCTTTTGATAGCTCATTTCTTTAAGTACTCACATATGAAGGATTGTATATTTGATATCTCATCTACTCTTCATAAATTGTAATAAAAAGGTTAGCAAACAATTTTTTACGTAATACATTATCATTTACCCAGGATTTAAAAACTAATCCTTAAATCTTGCACAAGAAACACTTATCACCTCCACTTTATGAATGAAAGAGTTGCCAAGTATGGTAGCACACACTCATAAACCCAACACTCTGGAGGCTGAGACAGGAGGGTTGCCATAATTTGTCCTATACTTCTAATAAATCTTTCTCAGTGCTCTTTTTTAAAAAATAAAATGCACCATTGTTTAAGAAAAACATTTGCTTTCCCTGGGAAAGCTTGCATAGTCTAAAGTCTTCCCTTAGTGTACCTTGGCCTGTCCCCATCCACTTTTAATGGAACTGAAATACTTTACCTCACTTTAACTATCCAACTACTTTCTTATTCATCCATTGTCTTTTCCATTCTGATGTTTTCTTATATTTAAAACCTCAGTAGCTCAAATTTATTTGCTCAGATTCCAAATTCAATTTTTAGAACTTTATCAAAAAGTATAATGGATGTTTATAAATGATTACAGTAAAAGACTTGTTGCCATTAATACTCCTCTAAGTACTCTTCCTTGCTTTGAGCACACTTACCATTATTGCCACTTTCTGAAGTAGTTCTGAAAGTCTTGCATCAAAAACAAGGTGAATTCTGCAGCCCAGCGTCAAAAGCAGGCCCATTAAAACATTAGTATGCTCTCATCTGCCTTATTCATCAGACCTGGCACTTTGTGACTTCTGGCTCTTCCTCAAATTTAAAATAGCCATAACAAATGTAGTCAAGAGGCCAAGTGTGGTGGCCCACACCTGTAATCCCAGCACTCAGGAGACTGAGGTAAGAGAACTGTTTCAAGTTGGAAGCCAGTCTGGGCTACATAATGCATTCAAGGCTAGCTTGTACTCTGTAGGGAGACCCTGTCTCAAAAAGACAAAAAAGGGCCATGCAGGGCCTGGAAGAGAAACAAGAAGCCAATTCACCCTTCCTGTGAGCCAGACGACACACAGGCTGGAAGACAAGAAGCCTCCCTCCCACTTAAGCAACTGGTTAATCCAGAGAATCATAGACTGAGTTTATAACAATTGAGGTACAAAAACAACTTAATTCTTGTATTGCTTGATTGAGTTTGCAGGCCTAAAGTCGGTAGTCTGATCACCTATTTAGAAGATAACAATATGCACTATAGCAACTACGGGGGATTTCCTTCTGTCTTGTGTTTGAAATCCAATATTGTTCTCACTGTTTTGCTTTATTCCATTTTATTATTTTGTTTTATTCAGTGTTCTGTTTTGATTGATTTTATTATATCTGATGGTATGGATAGCAATTTTGAAGATAACAAGAAGCATTATAGTAACCATTGTTGATTTCCTATTATCCTGCTTTGAAGTCCTGTATCACTTTCACAGTTTTGTTTTGATTGGTTTCATTGTGTTTTATTTTGTTTGGTTTTATTCTCTTTAAATAAAAATAAAGAAATAACCATGACAACTAAACATTTTCAATTATCAGGATATTGATGCAGCCACTATAGCACAAGAAAGATAATCATAAAGAAGGACTTTCAGAACTGTTTGGGAAAGTGACAAGAAAATGAGATAAGTATATTCAAAGCAAGGAAGAATATTTTGTGAGGGATGAATGCCTATGTGACTTTTACTGCAACAATTTTTTATTTAAACACACATTGTAGCTTTGATCAAATCAATAGGTCTTTTTTTGTTAATTATGTGGAAAGCATATTTTGTTCTCATGTTAAATATATAGTATACCCTGAAGTTTTTGTTCCCATTAATGGTAATGCAAATGCCTCTAAAACTACTAACAGCTAATGATTCCAATATCTTGGTGCTCAAATCATATTTCTCAATCTATCTTTCAGGTACAGAAGCCAGAAAATAGTGAGAAAACTAAGGATACTTTGCCCAAATTCACATTAATTGATGCAAAGGTTAACATTAAAAAAATAAAAGAAATGAAGACAGGAGTCATTAAAATTATTATATTCCTGTGTTTCTTGTATATGGAATAGTAGAGACTAAAGTTAGTTAGCCAACCTACTACTTATTTATAGAAAAACAGGTCAAAATCCTGGTTATATGTGTTTGCTATGGTTTATGTCTAGATGTACCCTCAGAGCCTCATATGGTCATAGATGGGGCTTTTCCAGAGGTGGCTGGATCTGGAGTGTGTGATGCTGAGATCTAGGTCATGTGAAAACTAAATGAGTCCACTGATTGGTTTGCAGTGCCCTCAACCTGGTAGCCTAGATGGAATATAAAAGAGGCAGAAAGACAATGCTAAGCTCCCTTACTTGCTTTGCTACCTTCTGCCTTCTGTGAACTGTTTCTCTTCTGCGATGTCCATCTGCCACACTACGCTGCCTGGCATCCAGCCTACTAAGAACTGAAGCCTCTGTGAGCTGTAGGCCAAACAAACCTTTCTCCTTTAACTTTGGGTGTTGGGCATTTTGTCTCAGCAATTATAAAAATGTCTTAGACAATATTCTCTTATTTTAAATATAACAAAAGAGAAGTAATCCTAGACTGGGAGTAGTAGCACGCCTGTAATCCCAGCACTTGAGGGGCTGAAGCAGGAGGATCACCATGAATTCAAGGTCAGCCTGGTTTATATAGTGAGTTCAAGGACAGCCTGAGCTATATAGAGAGACCATGTCTCAAAAAATAGAAAACAAACAAACAAAACAAATGCAAATAGAAACCAAAAAAAAGTAAATTGAACGACTGGTGCCATTTACTTTTCTAATGTTTCTTTATATGGTGGTTATGAGATCTACCTTACTGTGTGGATGTTTTGCTGTGGTTTTGATGAAAACAGAAAGCAAATAAGTGGTGCCTCAGTGAATCAGTCAGCATCCTGTCTTCTACCCAACAGATTCACAGTGGTACTCACTGGGGCTGTGCATGTGGGCCTAAACTTTGCCTGGAAATGAGAGTCATTTAAGGATCGTTTAACATTTTCTTATGCCCAAGCCCAACCTAGAACAGTTAAATTAAATTGTCAGATTGTGGGATAACAGCATCAGTATAATGATAAACATCACCAGCTTAGTCAGGGTAGACCTGCTGAAGCATTTTCATTACATTATTAACAGGCTAACTGCTGTCAAGGCCACACACTTTAATAGTCTATGCTCTGGATTCAATATATAACCTGGCGATTGGTCCCTGTGTGGATATACTGAATGAATGGCCTGTGGTTCTGTAAGGATT
The DNA here is from genome assembly GCA_004363535.1 of Dasyprocta punctata. NCBI lineage: Eukaryota > Metazoa > Chordata > Mammalia > Rodentia > Dasyproctidae > Dasyprocta > Dasyprocta punctata. The sequence goes on along the minus strand of RJWM01001434.1, from coordinate 23,808 downwards.
ATAAACCTGAAAGAAAATTATGGTGCAAAGACTATCCTTTTGAGGCAATGAAATATAAGTCTCGATTTCAGCTGGCAGAATATATTTCAGGCCAGATAGGAGGTGCTAAACGTTATGCAACCATAACAAACAAGTCTAACCGTATACAGTGGTTCAACGTGGTGATCACAGGGAATAGAACTCAAGAGGAAAACGAATTCTGTCAATCATCATCATGCTTGAGGATAGCAACCTGGGTTTCATGAATTTTGAAGGGCAGCCAGACCATGGTTATAGAAACCCTAGCATACAGAAAGAGTTGAGCAAGGAAACCAAGAAAGGGAGATTGAAGTCCTAATGGAATGATTTCTTTATATTAAGTTTTTCTAAGCCAATTTCCATATCCAGAAATGACAAAAACCACTTAGTTATTGGTAGTTAGGACTAAGGAGCTACCATTTGCTGGGTTATAAATAATTAAAATTTTCAGCTTTTGACAAAATACGAATGTTTAAAATTAGTATAGGAGCTCAAGATTAAAAATGTAAACTTGCATAAAAAGTCAAGTAGGTCAAATTAAAAGATTCAATTTACTTATCTAAATAAAATTATTTCTCTAGAGGCAAAATTATGTTTGGTTTCATTAAGAAGCAAACACATACACATAGGAAAGAGAGAGTGAGAAAGAGAGAGAGAGACAGAGAGAGGGAGAGAGGCAGAAAGGGAGAGAGAGAGACAGGGTAGGGCACAGTGCAATAGCAGCTAGTTACAGATGTTGTAAATTCATGGAGCAATATATTACTCTATTTTTGGTTCAGCTAATGAGCTATCTCAAAAAAATGATGCAATGGATTTTTTAACAAATCAAGTAAAATATCTTTACTGAATCAAATTAACTATAATATATTGGAATTTGAATAATTTGTACTAGTGTTAATACCTCATAAATACTAAAATTTAATAGGCAATAGTCCTTTCCTATGAATATTCATACCACTTTCATTTTGATAGGTAATATTGACAAAGGCATATACCTTGAGGTAGTGAGGAATAAAATACTTTGGAATCCAGAGCAATTTGTTTCTGGGTCTACTTGTGCTATAATCCTATTGAAGATTTCTGAAAAATCACCAATATGCTGCTCTTTAAATTCCTTCACTTATTAGAAGGTAGCAATATAGTTTTCCTGGCTTTCGAAAGCTCTTCTGATACTAATAAATGATTTAAATGAAGAGCACAAATCATTTTAAAATGTACAGAGCTACATGTATTTGACAATTTCTTTTTTTTTTTTTTTTTTTGGAAGGAGCATGATATGAACATATAGTTTATGAAGGTAACTTATCCAGGTATTTACATGCAAAATTACTTCATATATGAATGATCAGTCTCTGGGTAGATATAAATCTTAACCAGAAGATAACTGTCATGGCTGGGAATGGAAGAGGAAATTATGAAAGATGATGATGGATTCTTATCCAGTGGCAGCATCTGTCATCACAAAAGGAAGAAAATCCAAGACTGAAGCCCTTGTGACCTTGTAGTAACCACAGTAGGATGCAGAATATAAAAAACACCAAGGCTGAAACTCAATAATATTTAATTCTCAGTGAGAAATTAGCCAAACCACTTTTTTTCTTTTGGATGATATGTAGTTTTTAAAATATATAATAAGTAAAAATATTCTGTTCTTAGAAAAATAGTTATTCTGAGAGCTTTATTATCTTTAAATGCAAATGTCATACTTAAGGTGTAACATCTTAAGAATTCAGTAGTGTGTGATACTTTTGTTTATTTTACTCACAGTGAGAAAATAAAAAATGCAAAATTAAATTCAGATTTTATCACTGATACTAACATGTGTCTGTATTACAATGCTCTACATATTTGTAAATAATGGGAAAAGAATGAGCCCTTCTTCCTTGAGATCCTATATTTCTAGTAGGGTGAGAAATACAATGGGATCCTCTGGCATCCTGTGTGATAGAGAAAGTATAGGTTGTTTAAAAATTAGTTTTATTGGTACACTTTTGACATACATAGCAATCCCATTTATCATGGGGTATTTGTACCTGCACATAATATATCTTAATCATATCTTAATCATTTTTTTTCTCATTCACCTTGTTTCTCTTCAGTCCTTCTTAAGAACAATGGAGAAAGGGTCAGGGATTTAGCTCAGTGGCTTAAGCACTTGCCTGGTAAGTGCAAGGTCATGAGTTCAATCCCTGGTACACCAACCCCCAAATAAAAGAACAATGGAGGACAACAGTAGCATAGACTTTTTTTTTCTTTCTTTCTTTTTTATTTGGTACTGGAAATTGAACTCACTACCTCGCACTTTCCAGCTATATCCCCAGCTAGCATAACCTTTTAAATTTGACAAACCTGGTTTTGAATCTTAATATTTGTCATTTAACAATACCTGGTTTCCACAGCTAGATATTCTTTTCACTTAGAAAGGACTCAATGGCTTTACTTTGTGTTAAGACTGTGATGAACATAAAATGAATTTGAGATGCAAATCCCCAAAATCCTGGCATAAAATCTCCTGAATGGAGTTGTTTTTTCTTCTCTTTATATTAAACCAGAACAGAAAATGACATGATTTTTAGTGTGTGAAGCTAGGTTGATATGGACAATGTAACCAGACACAGGGAATACATGAGGGTTCAGATGAGGAAGTATAACATGATAGACAATAGCGAGTCTCAACTGTGACAGTTAAATGTTACAAGTCCATGAGGTATCTTGATGCTCTACTTCAGAAGAAATGTGCTGCTAAACATACAGTTTCAAGGATTATACTCATTTTTGTAATTACTGAAATCTGGGAAATAATGAGCTAGCTAACCCAAGTGAAGATTTTATTTTTTAACATGTTCTGTGTTACTGAACTCTCTGATAAACTGAGAAAGTCTACAAGAAGCTTATCTTATAAGTATAAATGTTTAAAATTAAATGTATAGGTCACAAATATGCACATTACATTATAATTACCCAAATATTTATATAAAAGTCATGTGAGTTGTAGTCACACATCTGTTTCCTTATTAATAAATGAATAACTACTTCTACTGGAAAACCTAACTACTGTAATTTCAAAATAGTGATTACTAGAAACTTGAGAACAATGATATAGCAAGTATTTACAATAACTATCATATGGTACAAGAGCACTTAATTTCTTTTAGTGACATAATATGATCGTGGCTTCTTGTCTATGGTCAAACTTTAAGTCAAAGGTTAATTATTATCCAAATGTAATTCTTTTTCTTACTCAAATTTGTGGGCTGTCTGAGTTCTAAGAATAGCTTCAAGGGTTGTGAACCTCCACTGAAGAATTCCTGATTTAGAGACAGAACATTGGTGTAAAAGAATCCCATGGGGGGAAGATCCTGGTAACTTCCCTTAGTCACTTTTCTCTTTGCTGGGACAAAACAGCCAGCATATGTAACTTAAAGTAGAAGTTTATTTTGGCTTATAGTTCAGAAGTTTCAGCTCATGTTCAGCTGGTTTAAACCCAGGAATGACATAGTGGAAGGACTTGGGTAGAGAAAAGTTTTTCAGGTCATGGTTGTCAGGAAATAGAGAAGAAAGGAGAGGAGATGAAGACATGACTTTCCAGGTCACACCATGCCCTTTCTGACTTAGAGCCAGGAGACTGTAATAACTATGAGGCAAAATAAACTTCTCCTCCTTTAAATTGTGGATATTAGGTATTTTGTCTAACAACAAGGAAAACTACTAAGACTGATTTTGGTACCAAAAAAGTAGGGTGTTGCTGTCGCTATTACCTAATAATATTGTCTAAAAGCTTTTAAAATGGGAACAAAGGAGGAATTTGGAAAGGTTTGAAGATGTTGGTTAGATAAGCCCCACAATTCTGTAAGCCAAGCTTGTTGGTAGAATCTGATCAGAGCTCAGAAAATCACAGTGCTGATTAAAATGCAGATATTAAAAACTAAGTTTAGAATGTTTCAGTTAGTGATAAGAGTTTCAGTTAGTGATAAGAGTTCCCCTGGGAGTTGGACTGGAGACAATAGGTGTTATGTTTCGGCAGAAAATTTGCCTACAGTTTGTCAATGTTCTGAAACTTTGTGGAAGACTGACATTAATGAAGTAGGACTAATCAACTTGTGAAGAAAAAATGTCAAGACAGCCCAGTGTTGAGGCTGGGGGCATAAGTATGGCAGACAGTTTTTAGCTATATCCAATGTGAGAATCAGTACAAAAATCAGAGCTACATAATTCAAAAAAATTGCCAATGACTGGAAAGGGAGCTTCTGTAATATTGAGGCCTGTAAAGTTATGGCTGAGAAAAACTTGACTGCTGAAATTATTAGCATTAAAAGAAACCAAGTACTTAGCCTATTCAAATTAAGAGACTTCATTCAAGTTAAGAGTTGAAAAAGTGAAAGACTTTTCTGTAGACCCTAACCCTGGAAGACCCTACTTGAAAAAGGCTGCCTTGGCTATTGATTAACCAGGATTTCTAGCACAGTGTTCAACCAGTTAGGCACTAAGAGGCCGCTGGAGCCATGATGCAAAAAGGCCTGGCTATTGCTAGAGCTGGCCACAGACCTTGGCATTAACATATTGTGCTGATTTAAAGGGTATGAAAAATTCATAAGCTTTGGGGTCATGGAGGCTTCCACCCAAATTTCAGAAGAAGTCCTCCAAGGCCAGGAAATGTACTCATGATAGTGCATGAAACTCTGAGATTGAAGTCAAAGGTGCTGTGGAAACTTCTGAAAGTTGGAGAAACTAGTGACATAGTGCATTTGGGCAAAGAGTAGGGAGTGAGTGGAGCCACCCTCAGAAAGAGGATTATAAGAACTGAAATCAGCAATGGTTTGGAGGCATGGTCACCCAAGCCTTTTGTAGTTCACATTTTGTCAGCACACATTCTCCTAGGTGGTGGAAGAAGAACGCAGGATTTAATGCTTGTCCTGTTGAGTTTCAGACTCACTTTTGTCTGATTCCTATTCCTATTCCTCCCTTTTGGAATGGGAGTGCTTACCCTTTGCCATTGTATGGCAGCAGTGTTTGACTTTCTTTTTCACTGTGCCAGAAACTCATATCTAAGAATTTCCCTTGTGTCACAGAGAAGACCTTGCACTTGGACTTTTTATCAATGCTTAAACTTTTAAGATTTTGCTGACTCTTAGAGACGGACTAACTGCATTTTGCATAGAGATGAGCATGAGTATTTCAGGAGTTAATGGTGGAGTGCTATGGCTTAGATCAAAAATGTTCCCCAAAGTTCTTATATTCTCATGGGCAGGGCTTTTGGAAAGTAAGTAAATCATTAGGGAGTGATGTAGCTGACTTGCTTTAAGACGGTGGGATCTGGCAGAAAGATGGGTGATCTCTGGTGTGATCTGAAAAGGTATAATCTCACATCCCAGCTCTTCCTCTCTTTCTCTCTTTCCTGGCCACCATGATGGGAGCAGTTTTTCTCTGCTAGACCTTTCTATCATGCTCTTCTTCCCTTTGAGTCAGCAAAATATTGACCAAAACCTCTAACAATTATGAACCAAAATGAACTTCTCCTCCTGTGAGTTATGTGCATCAGGTATTTTTTCTTTGCATTGAGGAAAGTGACTAAATCAAGAGGAAAATTATTCAAGAGACACTTGTCATCTCGAAGTCATCCACCTACAGATAATAACTAATGCAATGCAATGTAATCAATACTTACAAGCTACTGAATAAAATAAACACAGTAAAACAAACATTAAGTTTAACAAATAGTAAAATAAATGTCCTATCTCTATTTAAACATAAAAGAATACCTCAACAATTATTTTAAGCCCCAAAGTAGAATTTAAGAGATACTTAATAAGGAAGGTAGGAAATTTTCACCACATACTTTAGATCATAGATTTCTCAGAATAACTCGAATTAAAACAATTCAAAAGTTACCACAAGGTATCTGATATGGTAGCATATTCCTGCAATCCCAGCACTCTGAGAAACTCAAGCAGAAGGATAGCATGTTCAAGCTCACTTTGGATACTTTAATGACTAAAAAGACTGTACCTTAGAAAAAAGAGGCAACATTTGTGGTAATTTAGCTAAGTGTAAAGGTCCTGTGTTCAATCCAAAATACTACAAAAAATACTGTATATATATATATATATATATATATATATATATATATGTGTGTGTATATATATATTTATATTTATAGTATACATATAGTATATATATTTATATTTATAGTATATATATGCTTATTATATATGGTTATGCTTATTATAATTAAAAGTGTAATGTATGTTTATAAAAATTTGAACAATTCAAAAAATTCTCAGTCAGAGGGATCTCTTCATAGGCAATAATTCTCCTTGCAAGGATGTGATAATAACTGTCTATATCAAGAATTTTCTCTTGCACAAAGCTTCCATACATCCATATTTTATGTCAATACTATATACTTTTATATTAAAACAATGCATTACAAACATTTTAAATTTAACTTCTTACTTAATCTACCTTAAAGATAAATGATAGCTTTTAAATTTTATTGCATAGCAATTTATAAGTGATACATATATAATAGATAAATGGTTTATTCAACCAATGACGTATGGGCTTAGATTGTATTCAGGGTTTTATTACAATAATTCAAAAGTACAGTATATAACCTTGTATGTGAAAGGTAATCACAAATCCTTTTATCAGCTAAACTTTAATGTGTAGAATTTGTGGCCAAAAACTACATATGAAGGTTGTCTTAGTTACTTTTCTCTCATTGCTGGGACAAAATACCCAAATCCCAAAATTAAGGAAGGAAAGATTGATTTAGCTCACAGTTTGTGGAGGTTTCAGTTCCTAATCAGCTGGCTCCATAGCAGGGTGGTTTGGCACAGGCAGTACTTCAAGGTAGCAGAAGACAGCAGAAGCAGCAAGGAGCAAAAGGTGAGGGAGCAAGACTTTTTTCCTCCCTCATATTGTAAGCAGGCTATATCCTTCAGAGTGGGCATAACAATCACACCACCTCACTGCCCTCCTCTTTCTCAGGCTGAGGAGGTTTACAAAAAGTAAGGAACTGGGCTCCCAGCTGCGTTGCTTAGTTAAACTTCTAAGCTTTTCAAATTGACACAATAATTCAACCATAACAAATGCCTGTGTTTTATGAATCATATTTATCCTCTATGATCCACCAACAGGCTGTTTCACATTTATACAATGTACGAAAGTTCCTACCTTCCCACATCTTACCATGCTGCATATTATCAAAATTTGTCCTTTTGCCAAACTGAAAAATCTCCTTACTTTAATTGTATTTTTTTGAGTTTGCCTGAGTATCTTTTCACTATTTCAGGACACTGTCTACTCAGTGTCCAAATGGGTGAAATAATCCAGTTGAATGTTGTTTACCTGATTCTTGAGGTTATTTCCACAACAGTTAAAACTGCTTCAAAAGAAATGTTATGATTAGAGTCAATTTTGATTTTCTTTTTCCTTTCATACCCCATGTCTTTCCCATCAGCAGGTATTTAATCCAACACCCTAAGTCTACTCATCACCTCAGTGATTGTAATTTCAAGCCATTATCCACTCTGGATGATTACAAAAATCCTTCTATTAGAATTTACCTATTTCACCTTTTATCCCTATATTCTACTCTCAATAACCATGTACAGAGTGCCTGATAAGATATAACCCACATGAAATCATCTCAAGTAAAAGCCAGAGTCTACCCTAGCCTAAAACCTCAACTGAGCAGGACTTCTGCAGGTGCTATAACTCTGTCTGTTGCTTTTCTTGTAAAGTCCCATTGACCTCTTATACAGTTCAGGTACACAGGAGAATCGGAAATAGAGCATCTAAGTCTCCCTTCTCAAACAACTGAGCAAATAAGGCTTACATAGGCAGTTGTTTGGTTGTGGTTTTGCATTTAGAAGTTTGGTTTTGCAATCAAGAGTGAAATATCTACTAATTTATCCAACACTATATCAATACTATATTAGAAATGGAAGGCACATCCTGATTTAAAAATATATAGTGAAACAAAAAAGAAATTTAAGTTTTTATTACCTCGAATAACAGTGCTGAAGCATTTTAGCCATATCATCTGATTTTTGGCTCTGCTTTGGTAAATTCTGATAAAAGAAGCACATGCAGACACATGCTCCAAAGGAAGTGTTAGCAGGAAACGTTCATAGGTATGATATAATCAACCTGTATGCATCAAAACTTGTCAAGGAACTTTTATATGATTAAATTGTTTCTTTTGATTCTCCATTTAGTTGCCTGAAGGCATAACACCCTGAGTAGCCTTCTTGCTGCCTTCTAGCTAATCTGAAAGGAAAAGTACTAACTTTCACAACAAACATCTATAGCTATAGCATTTTCTTCTCCCTGTACTATCTTATGTAAACCATGCTCATTTTTTTCTTGAGATACCTGAAACAAATTTACTGGTTGTTATATTCTATATGCTGGTGAAAGAAACCTAAACATTAACTACATACATTTATACTTTGAGTTAAATATCATGGAGGACTAAACTTTACAAACAACATCTCTGTATGTAACGCTTCACTTAATTTATTTTGTTGACATCAACCATCATTTTAAGGACCTAAAAATTTACTAGCCACTACAAGGCATCACATTTCCTAGATTTTTCTGTCTTGCAGAAGTTTTTAGTATCTTGGGAAACAAAGACTAAACTAAAATCTATTTCTAGTTTAGGTAAAGCACCATATCTCCCAGCAGTAGGGAAGAAAAACCCTTTTTGTCCCTATACCTCTGTTAGCTACTTTGTGCAAGGATTAGAGAATAGGGAGAATAAACATTGAAATGAACACATGGAATAAATTCTTAGAGTATTTCTGTGAAATAGAAGGCCAGAAACTAATAGAACTCTTTATTCAAGAAAGACTTGAGGAGATACTCATTGATGGATCACTGGATTGTGAACAATCATGATGTACCATTTGGGAGATGTTCAGTTACAAAGAGACAGTACTGTGAGCTGTCTCACAGGTTTGACAGTGAGTATTAACAACTGGTCCCAGTGGATTCTCTTCTAGTTGAATTCCCAGAATCACAAAGTGAGTTTTTATCTGTTTTTGAAACTTTTCATGTGTTTTTGAATCCATGTTCTCTAGTTGAGCTTTCGGGAGAATTTGCACAGATATGAAAGGCTTACAGTGAAAATAACATTTTAATAAATTAAACAAAAATAGGTAATCATCAGTCTAAGCTTCAAGGTCATTTTTTAAAAAGTAAGAAGTCTAAGTGGCAGTAAAAGCGGACCATTTGTGTTGAGAAAAGCCAGATAAGTAACAAGGAAGAAAATAAAAGGAACTAGAGTGAAAGATCAATAAAGTAGACACTGGTGCTCACAGAGTGAAATGAAATAGATAACGTAGTGGAAAAAATGTCATTCATTATTATTAACTATGATATTTGTATCAACATATTTGTAAGATTCAGGTAATTCTGCAAGAATTAAATAGACCAATTCATACTCTGTATTAAAATGCGTTAAAAACTTATTTGAAAAGATAAGTGTAATAATTTTTAAAATATGTGCTCCAGAAGTTGCCTAGGTAACTTTGGAAAACTAAAATCAAATTTTGTGGGCTCTCTTTCCAAATCTTGTTGGTAGTGGCTATAGCACCATCTTCTTACATAAGAAAATAATCACAAATGCAATTTGATTAATCTCAGTTTCCTAAAAGCTTAAGAGTTAAATTACAAAATGTATTCATTTTTATTTTCAGTTTTCACTAAGGGGCAATTATTTTGTCCTTCATGGTTTTTTTCTTTTTTTTCTTTTTTTTTTTTTTTTTGAGTAATGGTCTTAGAATTTTAATGAAAACTTTTGAGATCTAGATTAAATTGCCAAACAGCTATAAGAAAATAAAAGATTGAATTTCAAAATGCTTTCAAAAGTCTCTCTGTGCTTTTAAAAATTATATTCTACATTAGTTTCTAACCCAAATCTTTTTAAAGGATAACATATTCCCAAAGTAATGACTTTTAAAATGAATTATTCAACAGTGTGTTTGGTAATGTTTTCTGCCCATTCTTATTTCAAATATTGCATGGTCCTAGATAGCACCCTCATAATAAATAATTCTAGTGAACATCCAGAGAGTTATTTTTTCCATGACAAAAAAATGGGTTTATTCATGTAGCAGAGTGAAGGACTCATAACAGTAAGTGAATGCATAATGGCAAAAGTTAAGATCTTACAGAATACTAAATGGAATTCAGTCAGGCATAAAGAGGATATCTACAGTTGAAAATTAGGAAATATTTATATGTTTGCATACCTCAGGAAGTCTTTGGTAATATAGTAGAGTACTTTGCACATAAAGATGGAAGGAATAAAGGCTTAAAGAGAAATTTACATGGATTAGAATAAATGGAAATATATATCAAATATGGGTTTAAGACAAAAAATGTGAAATGAAAAATAGGATATACTGACAATTTCAAGATATAAATGAGATTACACTAGAATACTTAGAACCAAGAATATTGAGTATATACAGAAATCATAATAGAACTCATTTTCCTTTTTCAATTCTTATTTCACTTAAAAGAATCAAAAACAAATAATTTAAATAATGTTAACCTCCCCTCTTTAAAATATACAATTACTATCGTCCAATGAATGAAATTTGTGTTTCTTTCTTTCCTTTTTGTTATCTCTTCTTATTTTGTTTATCTCAAATATTTTCTATGTACTTAATAATTTCTCACCAGTTTCTGAAATTCTACTGGCAAATGCAGGCATATTTCTCTTTAGTACTAGGAAAATATTAAACCTTAAACTATCATTTTCCTTGCTATTCACTCAAGACACTGCACTGTCATTTTTATTTTTATATATTATTATATTTTAAATTTAAGGTGAATTTCTAAAATACATATAATTACCCTAGAAAAAACTGAACAATCTAAGGAAAAAACAGTCAAAATAAGTACAAAAATATGCATTATAACACATTTGAAAATAGAGAATTTTCAAACTACAATTGCTTTTTTAAATTAACTATTCATAAGATTATTGTGACTTCCTTTTACAAATACCACTCACTGATTTCAAATTAATTTAAAAGTGCGAGGGTTTTAACTTCTCCACCTCTTATTGACCTTTGTTCAAAGGTCACAGGACCAAATTTATGGCTGGTGTCACTGAGCACTGGGTGTCATCTAAACTGATTAGAAAAACAAGACAACCAGACAGCAATTCCACACAGAGAGTAAAGTACATATTAAAGGAATTAGAAGGAATCACAAGATTATCTTTTTGAGGGAAGGATGGAAGTAGGAGAAAGGCTTTCGGGAACAAAAGAGTTGGTTTCTGCCTTCTACTTAGTGAATGATAAAACATATCATCTACCAAATCGAAAATAGAATTACTTTCAGTTTTCATCATAAGTCCAATACATCTTGTTGGAAAATATGTATATTTATTCCTATTCTCCTGGGCTATAATATGGAGATATTTACAAAAGAACTTATAAAAAATGGAGATACTACTTCACCAAATCTCAAAACATCTTTCTTTGGCTATACAACAGTAGAAAGAACTTTGATTGATTAATTGGCTGGTTGGTTGATTGATTGATTTTGTGGATGCTTGTAAGTTCCAAATATCCTTAAATTTTAAAGAATGCTTTTTATATTATTTAGAAAAAAAGGTTAATTGGGTATTCACAAAAACAGACTGAGTGCTGAACTGAAATTCGCTGTTATATTTGCTAAGGCAGGTCAATTGGAAAGTAATGAAGGTCATGCATTTAATCAAAATAGAGACAGGTACATTTTTTTTACCTTTTTCCTAACATAGTTGGTGAATGTGAGGCAAGGGCAGTGGAGGGACTGAGATAGAACTTTGCAGGTTAGACAATCAGAATGCTGTTTCTAGAATCAGTCTCTTAGAAGGAGACGTACTCCTGGCTCTTTTTATGTATTTTAAAGTGACACCAGAGGAGGTAAAAATCATTTCCACAAAAAGTTGGAGCTTGGCACCTCATAGAAGCCTGATATTAGCACCTAATTTTCAGCCTGATGTTGTGAACAGGTGAAATCTATCTTTAACTCCCAGGTTTTATTGCTTGTCCTGAAAACAATCTGCTCACTACATTTGGTTTTCCTCAGATTGTGTCCATAGGAAAAAAAAAATTACTCACAGTTTTTCAGTGTCTATATAGTAAGTTTGTTACTATTTCTATATAAGCCAATAACCAGAATATTTGTTATAGTCAGTGGTGTCTGAGAACTTAGCTAATTGAGCTCTACCTGTGAGGGATGATGTGACAATTGATGTGCTCAATGGCATGCTTCCTTATCTATCTGGAGAAAGGCCAGTTTAAGAAATGGGCTCATTTCACCAAGGTAAGGACTAAATTTATAGGGGACTGTGGGTTGGACATGTCAACTGAGGTCACGTACTCATTGTGAAATAATTTTGAAATGTGAATGTAAAGGTTATGGTTTAGATCTAGAATGCCCCCCCAAAGTCTCATGTGTTCAGAGGTGGGAATTTGGAAGATGATATGTATTATAGCTGACTTGCTGTTAGAGAGGGATTCTGATTGTAGGAGGTCACTGAAGCCTTAACCCAGAAGGGTTTATCTTCCTCAGTGGTTCCTCTCTCCTCTCTGCTTCCTGGTTGCCATGACATGAGCAGCTTTCCTCTTCTAGACCCTTCCACCCAGGCCCTTCCTGCTATGGAAACAATAACAATGAGCTGAAATCACGCACCCAAATGAACCTCTCATTCTGTAAGTTGTGGACATTGGCATATTTTGTTCCAGTGATGAGAAAGTGACCAATATAATAAATAGCTGTTAATACCACCTAGGACATATACTACGCATTAGGGAACTTTCATTTATAAACTGATAAACCTCAAGTGGCATTGAGTAAGTACTCAATATAATTGTGCTGTGTAAACTCACCCTTCTTAGCAGAAAGGCTTGCTAAGTATAGTTTTAGCATAATTTAGAAAAAGATATTACTCTAGGACATTTGGGATTATGGTATTATTTTCTTTGTACTTTTGACTGATTCCTAGGGATTCTGAGGGATGGAGCAAAATGTCACTCTCTGCTCTAAAATTTATTATGATAAGCAACATAGATTGGCAGCTCTTAAAATGACACAACCAATATTCCAACTTGCTAAAATTATTCGCTTCACCCTAAACTGCTTATTTATTTCATTTATATTTTCATCCATGTTAGATTTTATTGAGGATGGTGAAATAGTTCTATAATTGATACGCCATTTTCTCTATGAAGGAATTTACCCTGTGTTAAAGGATTTCATGGGTGAAAATGTAATTTGAATTATAAATGGAAATGTTAGTGCAACCAATTCTGGCTTTACGAGTGAGTGCAGAAAAAGATTTAGCTCTTAGAAAAGCTGGAAAAGCTGCTTAAAATTTTCTGTGTCTCCCCTGATTATAAAAAGCTTCTGAATTCTAATAAGTGATAGGATTTCAAGCACTACACCATGAAAGCTTTCTATGTGGAAAATTATATTTGAGATTATGTAAAAAAGGTTTGCCTTAGTGAAATTGTAAATGACTTCTTAGTGCTTAAGTGTGCCTTTTTTCTATATATTTAAAGAAGACCAAGTCAACTCTCAAAATGAGTACTGCTCTCAAAAAAGCAGGAGGCAGGAATCAGTGGATAAACTTAAACTTTATGCATGGTAGCTTCTGGTTGCCATGGTTCTTGCCCTCTGCTTCCTTGGATAAAAGCCCCCAGTCTTGGGCCCAATGGTGAGCACAGATGCCAAGTCTAACCTGCCCTAATACTGCTCTGGCAGGGCCAGTCAGTAGTGTTCTCTGGACTTCATATATGGTGTGGGTGAAGGAAAGAAGGATACATTCTTGCTCTGGATGTTAATCTTCATAATGCAAGCCATCACCCTAAGTGACAAACTAGAATATAATCAATGACAGGAAGCAACTCTGAAATGGAAACCGACCCGAGAAATACAGTAGATCAAGAGAAGGGCAAGTGACAATGAAACTCATTTGCACGGGCACATCAGTGTCATCTTGGGTGTCAGAAAACCTTTGGGATATGAAATTCAGACTTTCACTTTTGCAAAAAATTTCTATATGCTTGTGTGCATAATAATTGTATTCACCTCGGGAAGCTGGTACATATTGCACCTTAATCATCTTTCCACCCCTGCCCCACTGGACCTCCTTTGTCCCCTCCATCCCCAGGTCCCCATCCCATTCCCTCCTGTGCTGCTGCTCTTTTCACTTTGCCTAGTTCACTGTTATTCATTCATATCTTGTTAATCATCGTTTCTTCCTAGAGGATTTCTCTGACCTCTATGATTATAGGAAATCTCATTATTGTGCTTTTATTATATTGTGTTCATATATATATATATATTTATGTTTATATACCACGTTTTCTTTTCTATGTAGGCACTTTCACAAATGCAGCATATTTGCACAGAGTTTGCTCCATGTTTGTTTTTGTTCTTGGACCACATATTAGTACTTTAGTACTCATCATTACTTGCTTCAGGGAGACCCAATGAACACCAACAACAATGAGTAGCAAACAAATTGTTTAGGCGGGAAAGGGTACAAATCACATAGCAATTGACACCAAATACTAGTTGCACTTGAAGTGCCACACAAATGTTGAATACTAGGACAAAATTTCATGTCAAAATGCACAGTGTCAAATTTGATGAATTTAAAAGGAGCCCCTTACCAAGATATGACCATATTATCCTGGCAGCCAGTAACTATTCTGACGTTTCTCACCAATATAATCACAGTATTGCCAAAGAATAGCTAGTAAACACAAGTTTCTCAGATCAATAAAATATATGCATGAGACTAACCTGGTAATAAAGGACTAAAAAGCAAGTGTTTTCCAAAGAAGAGTATATATAAAGACTTCAAAGGGGTTAGAATCTTATTTCAGTGGACAATCTTCAAAAGATCACAGTGTGTAGAATAAGAAAGGTGATCGCCAAGTATGCTGAGTGTTTAAATTTTTAAAAATTAGCACAGTAAAGGACACATTACATTAATCGTCAATATACTCTGCCTTTCTTTAAACACATTTCTTCCAACATTCTTGCCACTTTCTGAAGTCGTTCTGGAGATCTTCTTTCATGAGTGTCTTTAGTTACATTCTTGTGCTTGCCTTGATATTCTGAACTGATTTAAAATGTTTGCTTGCTCATTTTAATTTTGAGCAAGTGCCAGAAGTTCAAGGATGCTAGACCTGGTGAATAAAGTGGCCAGGAAATACCATAATGTCTTTCCTAGTCTGTCTTTCCATTGGATGACAATCAGCAGCAGCAGTCATGTATTTTTAATTACACATTGTACCCCTGGGACTCCCAGAACTTCTTCAGAAAGTGGCAAATGTATTAAAATGGAAGCAGAGTATTTTGAGGATGATTTATGCCAATATTTACATTTTTAATGTAAGCATTCACTGTGTATTTTGATCACACCTAATAGGGAGAGTACTCAGGAAGGAAAAGTTTGGAAAATATTTAGAAAAATTAAACAGGAAAATGATATGAATTGTTTTACACATTTTTAGAAGTTCTCTGGTTTCTGTGTGGAAAATGTTTGGACAGTAGGAGCATAGAACAGGATGAGACCAATATAAATTTAAGATAACTCTAGAACTGGTAAACCCGTGCTACTGAAAATAAGAACTAAGTTCGTCTGTGAGTTTTTGTAGTAGAACCCAAAAGATCTAGCCAAGAAATACCTGGAGTTAAACTAAGATAGTGACAGTCAAGATGGGGAACCAAAAAGTATTAAAACTTTTTGAATGAGGACAGATAGTAGTTTATATTTAAAAAGTAAGAGAGTGCCATGATTTTCTTATAACTAGTTCTGATTTCTTTTATTAAGCAATATGTCAATTTTCCATTTACATCAAAACTACTAAAGTCAATCCTTGCTCCCCAGTCTAGGTTATTTAGTGCCAACAAAATATAAATGAGCACTAGGAGTAATAAATGAATGGAAAATCCATTATTTGCTATTAAAATCCTTCAGGCATTCAGTTTTATGGAAGGTCTTCAACGAGCTAAGAAAAAAACCAATTCATAAAAATGCATTAATGCACTTCATAATGTTCAGAATATACTTGCTTCTGTTTAGCTATATTAATAATAAATTCCAGTGATTGAATCAGTAGGTGAACAAGTTATATGTCCTTTACTGAAGGCTTTGTTTTATACACTCTTTCATAAACCTTGAATGCTTAATTTAATGAGAAATGAAAACGATTTCAATGTTAAGCTCATAAAAACTCCCACTAACCAAGAAAAGTTACAAATTTTGGAAGGGATATAGGATGTTTTCCTCTTTTTGTATGTATGTGTGTATGTATGTATGTATGTATGTATGTGTGTATGTATGTATGTATGTGTGTATGTATGTATGTATGTATGTATTGACTTGTGGACAGCAACTATGCATCATTAATTTACTTTATTGTGTTAAATTCATTAGAATGGTTGTAATACTGGCAAAGAACACTTGTATAGTATGAAATATCTAGGTCAACATGGATATTTCGATGCTTAGATTTTTCTCTCATGAAAAACTGAATGAATGCCAAAAATAAATATTAGCAAAATTTACTCTTACTCATGGCTGCAAAAGATTGAAACAACTTCGCAAATAAAAGGACAGAAGAGTTAATGGAAGATATGAACGAGATGAGACCAGAATACTTGTGAAATTTAAGGTAATTATAGGATTGATAAACCCAAGCAGCTCAAAATAAGAACTAGGTTTATTCATGAGTTTCCATAGCAGAGCCCCCAGATCAATATTGGAAGGTAACTGAATGTTATTTGTTTGTGTCTGTCAAAGAAGACAAAGTAACTATTTGTATTTTCTTTCTTTTAAGGACTGTTGGCTTCAGTGTTTGAAATGGCTTCACAAATGGAGAATATCTCTCCAAATTTGCTGTAGATATTCTGATTTGGGAAACTTTGCAGAAGAGCAGTTGGGTTATGGAAAATCGTGAGGTGCTGTCATAAGTGAAAGGCCACCCAAAATAAGGAGACAGGCTTTGAAAAGAAATCTCCTTTGTTCATCATTCTGAGCCAAACTTAATATCTCTGTAAAAATCGTAGAATAATCTTAATTCTCATTGAAATAACCTACTTGGATTTTAGTATGAATTGCACTAAACAGAATGAAATTAAAGAAAAGTCACATCTTTATGTTATGTCTTTCTATTATGACTATATTATTTCTTGTCTTCTATTTAGGTTTTCTTTAGATGGCTAAATATTTTGTGGACTTATGCTACTATAAAGTTCTTACATCTATATTTTTATAAATGTACCTCAATATGCCTGTGTTTGATATTCATATCAGTTTGTTTACTGAAAAATACTTACTAGGCTTTAATCTCTGAAAATTAATTCAAAGAAATTTGTAAGTGATATAATCAATCTGTTAATTTGCCAAGTTCTTTATATTAGAAATTAAGTATAGATTCGTTTGGATTTTCTACATACACGTTTAACATACAGGGTGAAAAAAATTCCCTCCTTTTATTTCCCATCACAACATAATTTCTCTTTGTTATACTAATTAATACTTTTAGGAAATTGAGTGAAAAAAGAGGAGAAGAGGTGAGTTTGTACTTTTTTTTGGCCTAGAAAGGAAAGTTTTCAAGTTTTTACTGTTACAGTTAGTATTGGTCTTTGGGAATTTGTAGATGCACTATTTTGAATTGAGACAATGATTTTTCTCCTATTTCACTTATGAGATTTTTTTTTAATCATGATTTGCTGTTGAGTTTTATCAAATGAATTTCATGGATCTATCAATAAAATTACATGACTTTTCTCTTTTTTATCTTACAAATATATGAACTATATAAAATTTTGACTGTTACAAACTGCCTTGTATTCCTGAAATAAATTCTTCTTGTGTGTGCATGTTATACCTTTTATGCGTTTTGAATTTTATTTATTTTAGGATATTAGCATAGATTGCTATGCAACTTCCCTTTTCAAGTCTTTTGTTTTTAATACTAGAGTTATACTGACCCCGTGACATAAGTTGAGGCAGTATGCCCCTATGCTTTCAATCTAGAATGTCTCCTGAAACTCATGTGCTCAGACGTAGACTTTTGAAAGGTGATTAGAGCAAAGGCTCTATACTCTTCAGTGGAGTCATCCACTAATAAGTTTAACAGCTGAGGGTGCTGTTTGAAGTTGGGGCCTGGCCATGAGTGGTAAGACACTGGGGCTATGAGCTGGAAGGGTGCATCTTCCTCCCAGGCTCCTCTCTTCTCCTCTGTACCCTGGCTGCTATTATGTGAAAAGCTTTCCTCTTCCAGATCCTTCCAACATGCACTCCCTTCCTGAAAGCCAGCCAACTATGGATTTAATCCTCAGAAAACTGTGAGCCAAAATAAACCCCATAAGTTGCAGGTGTCCAGTGGTATTTTTCAGTGATGAGAAAAGTGACTAAGACATGGGTCTTTATTTTCACATTGTAGAACAACTTCTGTGAGGTCGGTAGAAGGACTTAGTTCTTGAATTAAGAATGAAGTCTACTCTACAGCTCCTTTGTAGAAAAGATTTGTTGCTGATGTTTAATATAACAGTTTTGTTTAGGCATAAACCATACACCATACCACTTACTTATTTAAAGTATACAATTCACTAATTTTTAGTTTACTCAGTGTAGTACAGTCATCATTGCTATCAATTTTAGCATATATCCATCATTTCAAAAGAAACCCTGTTCTGATTAGCATTCACTATTTAATTTATTCCTAAACCCTCTAAATCAAAACAACCACTAATCTAATTTTCAACTGTATAGATTTCCCTATTTAGACATTTCACATAAATGAAATAATACAATAAGTAATTTCTTGTGACTGTCTTCTTAACCATTAGAATGTTTTCAAGATTCATCCATATTTTACCATCAGTACTTCATTTTTCTTTATTACTCAAGAATATTCTATGATATTTTTGATTAATATGACCAATCTTGCTATTACCTATCATGAATAAGTTTTTATTTGGACATATGTTTCAAGTTCTTTTGAGTATATAGCTAGGGTTTCAATTCTTTGATCATATGGTACTTAACCTTTTTTTTTTTTTCTGCACCAGGTATCGAACTCACAACCTCGCACCTGCCAGGACAGGCGCTTAAGCCACTGAGCCAAACTCCCAGCCCTGGTACTTAACCTTTAAAGTAAGTATCAAACTCTTTTCCAAAGTTCTTGTATCCTCACCAACAAACTCTTAGGATTCTAACTATTTTGTGTACTCTCTGATGATTATTTTTTATTTTGGCAATTTTATTATAAACATCCTAAAGTGTCTGACTTGATAACTCATTATGGTTTTTATTTGAATAAAATGTTGACCACATGAACATGTTTATGTTCTTATTTCCTATATTTGGATGTAATGTCTTCATTCATTTTAATTATTTGTCTTTTATTTGTTGGGCCATAAGCATCCTTATATATAGCAGACAAAGACTTTGCTTTCTAAAATTTGCTTTCAAATGTTGTGATAAAAAGATTCACATTTTAAGAAGGTTCAGTAGACTTAAATGTTAATGTATCTAGCAACATAACTTTAAAATAACCCAACAAAAACTGATAGAATCCAAATGCTGTGTAAGCTGTAAAATTAAACCCAATATTACCATGCTATGAGACTAGCTAAGTCAAGGCTTCAATGTCCTCATTACAAGTTCCTTTCTCATTTCTCATCAGTACAGTCCCCAAGTCAAAGAAAACCATGCACAGTTCCTGCTTATTTCTGAGCAGTGGGTTTCACTTTTCTGCCAGCACACAGAATTTTTTAAAGAAGCCAATCACATCCTCTACAGAAATCAAGAGTCGGTCTTACCTTCTTGATACTACAAAGCCTGCCTCCCACAGACCCTGCATGTTTATTCTTTCCTAGTTGTAAATCCTGTGTGGACTTGTGTGTTACTGAGTGTCCTCCTCCCACACAGTCTGACTTCATGTGCAAATAAACTGCTGCTAATCTCACCCGTCCAGTGTTGAGAGTCATGTGATTGTTAATCCTGCTAACCCTAAATTGAGACCCTCCCTCACCAATGTTGTGACTATAAGGATATTGAAGCAAATGGCATAACAGACACAATCACTGAGCCACTATCTAGGATACCTGGTGAGCTTTAACTACCTGGTCTTTGCTAATTTCTGTGATACAGGGAAACTTTCCCAGATGGAAACACCAGTTGCTGGTGAACATGGTAATTTGCTTGTGTATAATTTGTTGCTCTTTATGTGTTGCTATTTCTTCCCATCCTAAAACACTCAAACCCAGAGAACAGACATTATATTAACTGACCATACAACATGACCTACTGTCAGATTTAGCCTGGATTTGGAAGATCATCTTTGAGCTCCCATCTAAAAAAACAGTGAGAAAATCTACCTTAACCAGTATGTGGTCTGTGTTCATTACATCTAGTCTGGTGATTGTCACTGGCTGCTTGGGGTAGGCATGTGTTTCTGTTTTTTTTTTTTTTTTTTTAATTACTGTGCAGAAATGGGGTGAATAGACAACAATTAAAACAACTAACATGACAATAACATGGATCAATAGGAAAAGAAAATTTTCAGGAAAGAAAGGGCTAGGAATGACACTTAATGAGTTTTGTGGAAATGGAGAAGATTCAAGCATGACTACTTCTGGCCTAACAACAGTCACTGATTTCAGGCAAGATCAGCAACTTTGCTTGTTTTTCTACTGAAGCTTCCACTGGTGCTGTCATGTGTCCTTTCATAACCTGCAAGCATAGTGAGGTACATGTCCATGGTAGCCCCTGGTCCAGAAACTGATTATAAAAGGGAAGAGGAAGGAGAATTTGGTATCTGCCTCTCTCAACACACCAAAAAAGGTAACTCAGCTACTCTCCAAATGCATAAAACCTACCTCGTATGCCAGGGCTTTGCTTAGTGCTGCTGCTTACAAGCATGCCAT
The DNA here is from genome assembly GCA_004363535.1 of Dasyprocta punctata. Lineage (NCBI taxonomy): Eukaryota > Metazoa > Chordata > Mammalia > Rodentia > Dasyproctidae > Dasyprocta > Dasyprocta punctata. The sequence goes on along the minus strand of RJWM01001434.1, from coordinate 2,823 downwards.
CTTGCAATCATGGAGCTCAGAGGCCCTGAATACTAGTAACTCAACGTGATAGATGTGGGTCCCTCCACCATGCGCACTGACTGGCACTGCCTTGAGGAGAAGAGATAGGCATCTATGAGGCAGTCTGTTTGGTTTCTGAGTGTTTCTCTGTAACACCCAAAATGAATCCTGTCCTATGGATGACTGGACATAAATAAGAATTGAAAGTCCTGACTATATGTATTTAGAAATCCAAAATATCGAGAGGGAAATCATACACAGAGTAAACAGGAAGAAAGGTAAACCTGCACTGCGGAAGAGATGAGCCCATAGAATAGCTTCAGTGCCAACATGTAGATTATGGGTCAGCATTCCTTTACTATAATCTTCTGCTGTCTTAGTAACAAAACACATCTAGACCCATATTGTGTTATAAGGAAAATACCTGAGGTACTACTGCCCCCAAGTTATCTCAAATCCTGCTCAGTCAAGGTCCTTAAAACACGTGATGCAACCACTGCCATGTAGGAGGCTACTAATACTACTGACTTTGAACATCTGTGGGGAAACAAACCTGTGCACATGAGTAGTGAAAATAGCCTGCCCACACACTCTGATGTATATATAATAACAAATACAGACAAAAAGAAAAAAGAAAGAAAGAAAGAAAGAAAGAAAGAAAGAAAGAAAAGAAAAGAAAAGAAAGATAGAAGAGAGGTAAAGGAGGAAAAATCTAGAGATAAGGGGAGAAAATAAACAGGCAAACAAAACTGAAAGAAAGTCCACAAATTAACCCAATTAGAAATCTAAAACTTAGTAAAAGAATTCGTATACTGAAAAGATTTAACAGTGACTGAGTTAACTTTTGCACTTCCGCAAGATATTTTTCCAGTTAAATTTACCATCTTCAATATACACTAAGTGGCAAATTTTCATGGATTTCATTAATACTGGAGATCCCATTACATTTAAATATTGGAAATGCTATAATATTAGGAGAGATACTGAACACAAAATGGAGAATAAATAGGTATGCTTTGAGTGTCCCAACTGTGAGTTTCCCTCTCCTCTCTGCTCACATAGGCATAATTTCCAGTAGAGAAATTTCATATCATTAACAAATCCGATCTGATGAGCTTGGCAGATGCACACACCCATGAAGCCATCATCACAAACAAGGGAACAGAGATCATAACATCCAAAAGTTTCTTTTTGCTTTTCTGTTTTCTGTTTTATAAGAATATTCCATATGCTATCTGTTGTTATGGTTTATATCTAGATGTCCCCCTAAACCCTTGACTTCAGAGGTGGGACTTTGGGAAGTTGATTGGATTATGGGGCGTGATATTTATCAGCGATTAGTCCATTGATGAATGTATAGTTAAATGTGATATAGGAGGTGAAACCTGTTCAGAGGAGGTGGGTCCCTGAGGGTGTGGCCTGGAAGGCTGTATCTCCCTCCCTCCTCCTTTGATCCTTCTCTGTCTGCTTCCTGCTGCCATGCCATAGACTGCCTCTCCTCTGCCATACCCCTCTGCCTTGGAGCCAGCTAACTATGGATGGAAACCTCTAAAAACTGATCTGAAATAAACTCTCATTTTATTTGCACATGTCAGGTATTGTACCTCAGCAGCAAGAAAGTAACTAAGTAACATCTACCCTCTTAACAAAAGTATGTAATGCAGTCTTCTTAACCATAGGCACAGTACTGCACAAGTATCTCTGAAACTTATTCATCTTACATAACTGCAACATTATATGCATTGATCAGTTCCATATTTTCCCATCCCCACAGCTCTTGCCAAACACTATTCTTTGCTCCTATAAGTTTGGTTACTGTAGATACCTCATATAAGTGGAAGAATGCAGTATCTGTTCTCCTGTGACTGGCTTAGTTCCTTTAATATAAAGCAGTCCAAGTTTATCTATGCTGTATCAAATGGCAGCATTTTTTTCCTTTTTAGAGTTGCATAATATCTCCATGTAAAGTCAGTCATCAATATCAAATTTCAGCTCCCTGCCACATACTGAACTATTCAAACAAGCCAAGGATATCCTCCCCCAGGAAGAAGGGGTCACCCTGCACTCTTGTTTCTGCAAAGCCTGCCTCTCACTACCAGTGCTCTTCATACTGCTCAGTAAACACAATAAAATCCGAAACAGATACTCTATAAGGGCTTGTGCGGTAATTAATAGTTTATGATTAAAATATGCACATGGAAAGAGCAAAGGAACTATAATAACTAAAACAATTTTAAAAATAAAAACCAAGGAGAATAATTCTCACTGTCATGTCTCCTGACAAGACATAGCAATAATTGTCAGGACCATGTGGTCTGTGAGAAATTATACATATATATATATACACACATATATAAATACATATGTGTATATATATCAACAGAACATATATATCAACAGAATAAAATAGAGAATCCAGAAATATTCTAATGCGTGAATCCAACTGAGTTTCACTGAAAGTAAAAAGACAATAATGACAATAATTTAGTGCAGAAATAACAGATCTTCCAACAAAGGGAGCTTGAGTTATTGGATGTATGCAGGACATAAAATGTGCTTTAAATCATACTTTGGAGGATTTAAAAAGTAATTCAAAGATGGTTATTGACATAAATGTAAAATGCAAATCTGTGACTATTTCAGTGAAAAACAACAATTCTTTGAAATTTTTTATAATGTAAACATTTCTCAGATATAAGATCAAAGTGCTGCCTCAATGTCCTGAATTGATTCAAAACCTTTATCAAAATGTATGTCAAATGAAAATATTATGTTGCATCCTCATCCATCTTATTCACTGGAAATGTCACTGTGTGACTTCTG